>CP135560.1:5596034-5838505 GCA_032401905.1 Swietenia macrophylla | reverse complement strand
ATCGTATTGTAAAATTTTAAGAGTTTAATATAAATTATTTTTTAAATAATAAGATAATATATTAATAATATTTATTTTAAGTTAATTAAAAATTTATATTATTAAAAGTTTAAAATACAAATTAGTAACTAATATAAATAAAAATAAATAAAAATAAGTACATTAGAATTTAATTATAAAAAATTAAAAAATTAAAAATATTTTTATTTTAATAATCAATTTAAAATTAGAGGAGTGATAACTGTATATTTTTACAAAATTTATTAAAAATAAAAATTATAAATCTCAAAAGAAAAATTTGATAAAATTTTAAATTTTTAATATGAAAATAACAGTTACATGCATGCTAATTTTTATTTGAAAAATAAAATTATTAGCCGTGAAGTATAACATTTATGCGTCTTAATTATTAAATAAAAAAATAATTTATTTAAATTTTTTATTATTATTAATTTTAAACTACAACCTTCTTTGGGCACTAGATCTTGACAATGACTTAATTAGTTAAATAAGTTAAAAAAAATAGTAAAACCCTTTCAGTATCGTTTCTCAAGTGTTGTCGTAATTAATCAAATCTTAAGCACAAACTCTTAATTAATTTATTTATTTTGGCTAAGAGTCGTGGCTGAGCATGTTACATTATATATATATATGAATGTATATGCATGTATAATCATTTACAGCCATTGAGAAAATCAAGAATCACGACCGTCCATCTACATAAAATAATTGGTTCCTTTCATAATCACGAACTGAATGATGAGCAACGGGCAGGAATAAACTATTAGTAATCAATGAAGATTAGGTGGCTGTTTAAGTTATAATAATATTGTTAATGATGATTTAACGTGGAATCTCGAATCTAAGTAATATTTAAATATATGGGTTTTTAAGTCTCTGTGTTTAAAAAAAAAAATGATGTAATGTACCCAACGACCCATAGTGGAGAAACACGTGGCACCACTTGCTGCACCGCATTTCAAAATCCCGTAACCTATGCCTATAGCTTAATTATTTATATTTGGATTTTTTATGCTTATGGTCCAATTTTTACATTTATTTATATTCATAATTTTAGTTATAAATTTTTTTAATAGTTAAAGTTAAAAATTTAGTGTTTGAACAAAAATATTACTATCTTTTAATTTTTTTTTAGATTAAAATGTGGAGGAAGAAATGAATTGTGTCGAAAGATGTTGATGTAAAAAAATATCTTCTTTTGTAAAAGATAAAAATAATTTGTAAAAAAAAGAATATTTTTATATTAATCTCTTTCGAAATTTATCGAAAAAGATAAATTTCGTTTAAAAAAATTCTTATTATACTAATTTATTTTGATGAAATTTAAATTTATCTCTTTTTCAGTATTTTAATTTTAAAAAAATAAAAAATTAGAAATGTTTTTGTTTAAATATTAAATTTTTTGTCTTAAATATAAAAAAATTTAGAATTTTAATCATAAATATAAATATATTTAAAAATTAAGTTATTATAGTCCAAAAAAACTCTTTATATTTAAGAGATTTATAGGATTCATTCGGGCAAAAATAGTAGAATTTTCAATTTGTAATAAATTGTGTGAAAAGAAATGTAACTTTTCTTCCTATATTATTTACTAATACCATATCATACAATTTCTGAGTTAGGTGCCGCTGATTTTCACAAATTTTTTATTTTTTCCAAGATTTTTTTAGATGGGTTCTTTGTTTTATTACTGAATTTGTTGTGTGTTCTTGAACTATGATGAGATTTTGTTGGAGCTTTTTGGATATGGTTTAGGGTCTGTAGAAATTCTAAGAATTGGAGAGGGAGTAATAGAATATTTCGTGCAACCCATAAATGTCATGGTTCCTCCTGGTTTATGCATTCCATCATGTTGGTGCATAATTAGACAATTTTGATTTTGCTTTTTCTCCGATCCAGTTTGTCCCATCTTCTTTTCGGCGGATCTGCTTTTCTCCAGTGATTGAGTAAGTCATAGCCATTGCCTAGGAAGAGTCAGAAGACGGTCAGGAGGAAGGGATGAAAGCCCCTGAGGCTGGTAAATCAGTGTGAGAAAGCTCCCCGTTTGAGTATGCATTCCCCTCATTACCAGAGAGTCGTTGGGTGTTAGTGTCATCTAACACTTTGGTAGCGCATTCGGCTGCAGAAGGCATCTGGTTTGAAGACTTATTCCGAAACCAGTAATCGTCAGAATATGAAATTAGAGAAAGGCGAAGAAGGAGAAAACAGTTGATTGTTGGGTTAGGTTTCAGTCTCAGTTGCTCTTCCTAAATTTTGAAAATTATTTTTTTATGATTTTATTAATTACAACCTGGTATAAAAATTATGGATTTACCGTAAATTTGAATTTGTTTGAATTTATGGTTAGAATTGAGAATTGAAAGTTTAAATTTTAATTTTTTATTTGGTATAAAATTAATTATAATTTTATAAAAATATTATAACATTAATAATCACTAATAATCAAATATAACGATTATTGACAATGAAAATAGATGTATTTTTTTTGTGCAAAATTTATTACAAATATTATAAAAAATATTTATTTATAAATCGATTTTACTTTTAAAATTAAATATAATCAACAAAATCTCAAATAAAACCTCGTAATACTTGGCAAATCAAGTAACACTTTGTCTTTAGCATGAAGATGACTTTGTTGTTGTTTAGTATTGATGATCAATAACACGTATACAAGATCTAGTTTAATTTTATAGGAAATTAGATTGATGTCCTTCATTGAAAAATGTAAAAGCAAAAGGCAATAGTGTAGCATGGTCCACTAGAAAAATCAAGTGGGGTGGCCCAAGTAGGCGAATAACAAAGTGTGCATCAATGTCAAATTGCAATCAAAACAGAAGGGTGTGTTGTTTTCAACAGTCATCATGAATTGGTGGCATGCATTAACAAGAATCGTAAGCATATGGTTTGGACACGACTACTCTAGCTTAGGTAAATTTCCTTTTCTCTGTTTGAGGAGGACCAATGTGGACTCAAATTCTCTAGACTTTTTGATAAGCTTTTCAAAGGCAGATAGATGTTATCATGTCTTAAGGATAATTCGTCTTCATGTCGCGTGTGTGTGTACCCACCAATCATCGTTATGGTTTAATCTCAGCCACACAATTCTTGCCGATAAATCTTGCCCTCAATCGCATCGTCATCTTTAGATTCGATTATCGAATGCGCCCATGTGAAAGCAATTATGATTTGACATCTGAATGTAAAAGTTAATTACATTTTGGTTGTTCTGGGCCATCAGATTTGGTACTTTCTTAAGACTTCACGTTCAAATGGGTTCGAGCCCAATCTTTGGGCTTTCGCCTTCTGTTTTCTGGTTTGTCCCCTTGGGTTGGGCCATTTGACAATTATAAAAGTGCTTTTCCGTCACATTATTTTCTCACCCAATTTTTCTTTTTCCAGAAAGTCACTTACTGAGAAGCACTTTTCCCAGAAATTGCTGACAGCAATGCGTAAACCCACAAGAGCCATTCTTTGCAAAAGGCTCGGAATCAGCAGTACCAATTCATTCGATCTTCCTTCTTTAACTTTTTGATAAACTTCCCCTCTTAGTAACCTCTCTCCATAGCTTGTCCCTCAAAAGGCAATTCAAGCTCTCTCCCCACCCTATAAAAGGAATCTATGCTCCCAAAATAGCTTGATTTTGTTGCAATATTTAATTGATGCGGGTCTCACTTGGGCACAAGCCCTTGCATACAACCAATCCTGGCTGCTGCTCCAGCCTAATACTACTTGCTTGTTCTGACCCACTTTCCTCTTCCATAGAAAAACTTTATTATCAATTACATTATAGACGAAAAATAGTAACAAAATAATCATGATTAATACTAATTAATTACGATCTTAATTGTTAATTACATGGTTAATAATAACATATGAGGTGTTTTTGGATAACATTGTGAATGACAATGAAAAGAACAAAAATTAATTATATATTCTTAAAATCTGACAATATTTGTCTGCAAATCATATATATATATATATATATTTCAAAAATAAATAATTACTAGTATCAAAAAAGAATGCGAGACCTAACAAATGTCTATGGCATAATTTGATTAAAGAAAGAAGACATTCATTAACAACAAAATCATTCATTGTCGTGTACAAATAAAGACATTTTCTAAAACTTAAAAAGGAGGTCTCTGTAAAATTGTTACTTTTAATAGTTAATTAACTAATCAAATAGTAAAAAATAAAATAATTTTATTATTATGTACACTCGTTTAAGAATTTTTTTCGCATATTTCTTTTGAAATTTGAAGAAATCACGTATAATTATATATACTATAAAAACGAATAAAAATATCTTATAAATATAAATCGTATTAAAATTTAAATATTAAATAGGTCAATTAAAAATAAGTAAATACAAAAATATAACAAAAAATAATTGAATCAAAATAAATCATATCAAATAAAAATACATAAAATACAAAATATAAATATAACATGCTAAAATTTTATCTATTCATAATATATATTACGTTGTTGTTGATAAAATGAATTTCAATTCTAATATGGGTACGTAGAAAAGGACATGCATGCTTACCACATTAAAAAAATATATATGTATATATAGTATTATTCACTTGTTTGAGAGGTATTTTCATCAATTTTTATAAAATTATTTATTTATTTGTGATTTTTTAAATATAATTATTTGATTATTTTCATTAAAATTATTGGTTAAAAATAATAATTTTATTGATAAAAAATATTTTATATTAAATTTTTGAAAATTATATTTATATATAATTTTATTAAATTAAAAATGTCTGAATAATTAAACAAACTATTCAAAGTAACTGAACAAAATACCTTCCCCAGAAAACTTCAAGCTTGTTTAGGCATGGCCCATGAGGTCAACCCAATCACCGCGCGTACACGCCTCTACTATTTCGAAAGATGCCAATCAACCGTACCTACATATTATTCTTCGGTAATACTCGTATGAGTTCGCACAAGAAGGGTTTCAATGCCTTTTTCTTTTTGGTCCGTTGTACCAACTGTTAGATGAACCTTTAATATTATATTTCGATTAGTTTGGCTAATCATAGATGAGATGACATCTGCTAATTGTATAACACAGCGTAGAAATTAGAGTTGCAGCAGCTAGCAGAGAATTTGCACCAACTTCACTTTGATTCTCCACCATGGCCGTCCAATATTTGACTAATTACAGTCATAACTATCTTAATCTCATCCGCAACATTGCATTATTGAATGGTATAAAAACCCTAAAGCCAGATATGGCTGTGAGTCTTTACTTTTTGTAGTCTCCGAAGCACACAGTCAGCAAACCTTAACGTGCATGCTACGTCCTGATTTTGCCCCTTCATTTGCCCACTGGTCTGGACTCTGGACGGTCTCTGGGTGTTTCTATCTTTTGCTTTGGACCACGTTTGTTAATTGGCATTCAAACTAGTAGTTTTAGCTTTAAATTAAAGAATGTTTAGACAAACAGAGCAGTTATATGAATGAGACGGAAGGCGGCCATTGATGCAGCAGAAGATCATTGAACTTCGTTTTCAAGCCCACCATTTTTATATATTAAAAACTTGCTTCATTTCCTTTGCCAGTAAACAAGATTCCAATCGCCAACTGGCACATGCCCACCGCAAACACTTTGCTTAATAAATCATTTCAAATCAACCCTTGCCACTCACATATATAAAGGCTTTGCATCCTCTTATCTTTCTTCGGGTATCGGAAATCAATCCCAGTTTCGAATTTAAATGGGTCGATTCAGTCTTATTCTGCTGCTTTCACTTTCTCTGAGTTTGTGCTTGTTTCCTGATACAACATCGGCACAACTTAGACAAAACTATTATGCCAACATCTGCCCAAATGTAGAACAGATCGTCAGGAATGAAGTTCAGAAAAAATTTCGGCAAACTTTTGTCACAGTTCCTGCAACCATTCGTCTCTTCTTCCATGATTGCTTTGTCCAGGTAAATACAATATCAGGCACTGGATTTAATTAGTTAATAAGCATGCATTAGTTAATCTTTTTATCTGTAAATTACAGGGGTGTGATGCTTCAGTAATAATTCAATCAACCGGAAACAACCAAGCGGAGAAGGATCACCCTGATAACCTGTCCTTAGCTGGAGATGGATTCGACACCGTGATCAAAGCCAAACAAGCTGTTGACACAGTTGCCGGTTGCACAAATAAGGTTTCTTGCGCCGATATCCTCGCCATGGCCACCCGAGATGTTATTGCATTGGTAATGTTACCATTGATTTCTTCATGGAATCCAATTATCATTTTGATTTGATTGATTAATACGTGATTAACACTATGATTATGATTTATGATAACGCAGTCTGGTGGACCTTCGTATGCTGTTGAGTTAGGAAGACTAGATGGGTTGAGTTCGACGGCTTCCAGTGTAAATGGGAAGCTTCCCCAGCCCTCTTTCAATTTGAATCAGCTTAATTCGCTCTTCGCTGCTAACGGGCTCACCCAAACAGACATGATTGCTCTCTCAGGTAACAAATGGCGAGTCAACAACGACACAACACGTCCCAATGATAAATTAATGTTTTCTTTCGGTTGGGTCCGTAAAGACCAGATTGCTTGGGTCCCACCCATCCAATCTGACAGTGGGTTATGCATGTTTTCTCTTCTGATAGGATGCTTCTGTGTAGTAACATGCTACGTGCATAAACACATGCAAGATCCAAAAAGGACCGTTGATCACAATATTAACGATGAAGATGATCTTTGTTTTGCAGCGGCACACACCGTTGGATTCTCTCACTGCAGCAGGTTGGCAAACAGGATATACAATTTCAGCCCTCAAAACCCGGTGGACCCTTCACTTGACCCCGCGTATGCGAGGCAACTGCAACAAATGTGCCCGAAAAATGTGGACCCCAGGATCGCCATCAACATGGACCCGAACACACCCAACACATTCGACAATACGTACTACAAGAATCTTCAACAAGGGAAGGGACTCTTCACCTCCGACCAAGTCCTCTTCACAGACCAGAGGTCTAAGCCAGTTGTTAATAATTGGGCCCAAAACTCGGTAGCCTTCCAAAAGGCCTTCGTAAATGCCATTACCAAGTTGGGTCGGGTCGGGGTCAAGACCGGAAGGAACGGCAATATTCGTCGTGATTGTGCTGCGTTTAACTGAAAATACAAAAAAAATGTCAGCATAGTCTATGTAGTGTTCGTTTTTATTTAAAGGAATAATTATGTAATAATTTTGTTATTGTAATAAAAAGAATCCGTAAAATTTTTTAATAATAATATCTTATATAAAAATAATTTTATGATACGAGATTTTTTTGTCAAACGATGTATATCTAACAACTTTAAAACATCGTATTAATTTTAAATATAAAAAAAATTTTAAATTAAATTTAAAATTAAAATTAATTATATAATATTATTTATTTATTTTTATATAATATTAAATTTAATAAAAATTATACTTTAAAAACTCATCCATCCACGCACAACTCAGCTCCCCTGCTAAAATCGTTGACTAAATTTGTCAACATCAAAATGATGTTGGCAACCTTATCTGCATGCATATAAGCAATGGGTCTATGAGCATTTGTTTGTATTTTTCCTTTTGTTATTTACGTAAGTTGGAGAAACACTTGTAACATTATTGTATTCTAAGTTTCCCCGCATGTCCGAATCATGGTTTTCTACATTCAGCGGCACGGTTTCAATAAGTCTAAACGAGATCAATCATACAGCTGTTTGGACTTGGTTACTGTCTAGTTGTAACATGACTAAATAGAAACGTGTATTTGAAGCTTGCTTCTAATGACCGTACTTGGAACAATAATTTGAAATGAAGGTCACATATGGGTTTGACTTTTGAACCTTATATAGTTATAGTCCAGCTGACAACGATGCATGAACAAGAGCTAGGTGTTCATATTACTGAGCGGAACAGATAGATCAAGCTACCATATGGATATGGTATTGTAATACGAACCCCTGAAAGCAAATCACTTTCTTCGACCCCATGTCTAACGTTTAAGAACACTCAAAGTCATCTGCATGAGTTCTGGCATTTGAATATACTAAAGCCTGTCATAATCTGTCACTTCTTCTATCATTTGATAGTGCACTTAAACTCTTGACTTGCGTTTGCATACAGAGATAATCGGACAATATTTAACAACTCATTGTCAAAGGAGCTTTCAGCTCTATCAATTATTTGCTGCCCTCACTCGAGATGACAGTTCCTAATCAATATGGTATAAATTGATGTTGCAGTAACCTATGGTTAAAATGTGGAATCTATGACAAAACCGATATCATACTATAAAAATGGTCAATATCAGGATTAAGATCACACACCCAATAAATAAAAACAGATCTACCAATCCTTCATGGGAGCTTCAGTATTTTACCCTTTTTAAAGACATATAGAACAACAGATTGACAAACGAAATTTTGGATATAGGTAACATCCGAGATGAACAACATTTCTACACGGCAAACATGATCAGTGTGAACAACATTTGCAAATGATTCAGCAAGAACTTAGCAGAAAACTGGATATAAGTCCCATCTGAGATGTTTTCAATCATAGAAAATCATGGGCGGGTACATTAGAAATGTAAAAAGATACTTCTTCCAGCACTATTTTAGAAACCCAGACCAAATTCTCACTTGACGATGCAAAATCAGTAAAAATAATCCAAATTCTATAAAACATAGATGGGGACGTCCATATGGTCTTCTTGGACCATGATTAATATGAAAAAAAAAAATCTATGAACTTACTGTTTAGAAGGGATGGAGGATTAAGTTGAATTCAAGATTTTCAAGACTAATATGCAACTGATGTTCCCCACAGCTATATTACATAGCAGACATGTCGTCATCTTTTTCTTTTGGTACAACCAATAAGCAGCTTAACCTGCAATCAAATGCTTTCCATCATTCCAATCTACAGCATGTCTCTAATCCAGGTGTATGTAAATGACAAATATTCCCTGGATTAGATATTGAACAAAGTGAAACAGAATGTTTATAACAAACCAAGGAAGTTTGTAGTACAAATGATCCTCAAACTTACTAGAAAATGATAGAAGAGATAGCTTCCACAAAATCATGACACTTCTGCATCCCATGGTCTACATATACCAGCCATTAATTACTTTCTAAAATTGCCAAATGCTACCCAAGGATGGGAATCTACTTTCACCTGCTTCGTAGTTGTTAAATGTGCACCTGAGGTGTGCCCAGGCTCTAAGCTCAATCGGACTTGACAGCTGGAGCCTCCTGAACTATCACACAGAGACCATCAACAAGCTCAAACCACAGGGGAACACATGCCTACCTTAAAGGCATGGATTACATGGTAGAGATCTTTCTCATACTCCTTTTTCTTTATCCCCTTTTTTCTTGTTCATTTTAATGTATTTAATGGCAAATCTATTCAAATATCAGAGTGACTTAGTTTAGGAATTAGAAATCATCAATATTATTTGAATGTATTAGTTTTACATCAATCTTGAAAATTTATCAGCATATCTAGCTTATAGGTGCCTTACCTTTAGCAGAAACCTTTTACCCATGCCTTGAGCCTCGGTTCCATTGAAGCTTTTGCCTCTTAATGCAGCCTGCATCTTCAATAATTATGCGGCGAATAAAGAAAATGTTGTCTTTCCAATTATGTAAGTGTTTCAATACATGTTATAAGTTAGTATTACAAACTCAACCAATTTGATGGTATTACCATCAGGAGAGACCAAGAGAGTAATAAGAAAGCGAAATTGAAAATAGTCGGGATAATAGGGCAGTTTTGACAGGGGGTAGAAAGTAAATATATAAGAGGGTAATGTGACAAAAACAAGTGTCATGTAGAACTATCACATAAAGAACAACAGAACTGAGATTTTAACAAGACTCAAAGTGAACCAAAATATGCCAAGATTAAGAAACCATATCGCAACTACATATCCAAAACACCCATGTGATCAACAGTTTAGGCCATTTTACAGAAATGGAAGACTGGTGTTTGCAATGACAATAACCCCTAAAAAATGGATTTTTGCCTTCAAATTCTCGAGTCAAAGAAATTCTATCATGTGCTTCCAGGGAATCATTAAATCAAACATGGTTGATGAATGCCACGCAACCATGAGATGCAACATAAAGACAGCATTTGGATAACAAATAAGTGAATAAGCAACAGTGTTTCAGAAAGAACTATTAATTAAAGCAAGAAAATCAACAAAGGCGTGCCATAAAACTTAAGCAAAGAGATTTATTAACAAAGCAAATGTTGTAAAATGACCTTAAATTATAGATATCAAGAAAGCCACTAAGCTAACTGTACCAGCTAATATGAGATTCTTACAAGTCATTACATCCCACCCCAGAAACAATCAGGGTTATAACCTATATACAATCTACTTAAGCTTGATTCAAAACTTTGTCAAACCTTTACTTATATAATGAAGCAGTTACAAGTATGATGCAGTCAAGATCAAAGTCAGCATACACTTAACGATTGTAATAACTCAAGATCGACGCCATCATGTCTGCAAGCAATGATCTCAAGCTGTGACGGCCAATCACTACCAAGAATTTGGGGTTTTAACTCCTTGCAAATTGAAAGTCTAGCATGGATGCAGAAAAGGAACCGTGCTCTGGGTCTGTCTTTGCGTCCAGACTTTGACTTACCTAGTCCAAGCAGGGCTTTATTAATCTCTTAATGAAAACATCAAGGCCATTGTTCAACAGATTGGCACAATCCACTGAGAATTGTAATCAAGATCAACGAGCAGTCCTTAAAAGTATGATGTAGCTGAGATCAAAGTCAGCATACATTTTATGATTGTAATAACTTAAGATCAACGTCATCAAGATGAATGCCATCATGCCTGCCAGCAAAGATCTCAAGCTGTGACGGCCAATCACTCCCAAGAATTTGGGGTTTTAACTCCACTGCAACTTGAAAGTCTAACATGGATACAGAAAAGAAACCATGCTTTGGGTCTCTGTCTTTACATACAGACCTTGATTCAGCTAGATCCAAACAGGACTTTATTAATCTCTTCATGAAAACATCAAGGCCATTGTTCAACAGATTGGCGCAATCCACTGAGACTTGTAATCCCTCCGCCTCTAGCTTCTGTTCCAACCTCTTCCTTAAGGAATTAGAATCAGGCAGGTCACGACGTTTGCGACAAACCTCAGCGTAAGACGCAGAATCATGACGTGCTTTTGGTGTTCTTATACTATTTGTTGGGATACCAAGTGGAGCTTTAACGGGACTCCAACCATAAATTAGTGGACTAGCAGCAGCCTGATCAACCTCTTCTCCGTCTTCTACGGAGCGTGGGGGTCTACTACCCAAAGAAAGCAACTCAGTAGCACTCTGCTGTTCTTGAAATTTAGGAACTGAATCTTCACATACAACACTATTATTCTTCCCATGTGGCCCAAGAGGACTTGGACGGTCCTTCAACTTGCAATCACGAAGACCTGGTGTCACCCCCTTTCGAGAGGATGAGGAAATATCTTTGCACAGTGACCGAAGACAACTTCTTTGATACCCATTTGCCACTTTACCACCCAAAGAACCTTCAACTTTGGCCTTTTTTGGTGGTGGAGTCTTTGAAAGACATGCATTTTTGATAATTGCCCGGAGAAGATTATTATGTAGACGCACATTTTCTCTTCCGATTGTGCCAATGCAGAGTCTATCAAACTCAGGTTTGCTAATTTTAAGATTTAAATATCTTGTGATGAGACTCAAATACTTCTCTGTTTTAGCATGCCCCAGCTTCCTCTCAATATGAGATTCTATCTCCAAAGTGTCCAATCGAGTAAAATGCCAATCAGCCGGCATTTCAGCTCCCAAATTCGTCTCTATAATCAAAATAAAAAATTTCATATAATCACATAATCACCCTGTAACCATGAAAATAAACTCTACGTCAAAAGTGGCCACTTAAACTCAGATATTGAGCTCTAAAATAAAAATGAACTGAACCCAGATAACAAATGGCCTCAACACTCGGATTCTTTGACATCATTTTGCACATTGAACAGTAATTTATGAGTACACCTACAATTAGCAACACAAAACACAATCATAAAATTGTCACTTTTTTCTTTTTAACTCTGTTTTCACAAAAATTAACTAATAAAACCACAATTCTTCTAAAAATAAAATTAAAATCTCCGAACCCTGAAGCATAAATTCATTTCTAAATGGAAACCTTTCGATAATGTGAAGAGAAAACAAAACCAAATAAAGCAATTAAGACATTCAAACAAATATGGCATTTAACTTGGAAAAGAAAGATGAACCCCCACCTGAATTAATGTAGCAGTGAATCGAATTTGTCTTGAATTTCAATTCATTCACTGAAATTGTTCGATCACTTACTCATAAGCTCAGAAACAGAGACTAGGGCAGATTTGTAGGTGGGCATCGCGGCTTTTTAGAGGTTCGTCAAACTCAAGTGATTGTTTGGAGTCAAAAGACACGTGTTTTCTTACATGTGTAAGCTGCATTTTTGTTTTCTGTGACCAATAATCGTTAAGAGTTTTTACATACTTCTTCCCGTCAGTGTACACTTCGCTCGCACACGCACGCCCGCCCGCCCCACGCCCGCCAATTTCTCGTACTCCTTGAAAAAGTTAGCAGGTCAAAACTGACATAGTTTGGATGTCACTCGATCCGGTCCGAATTCGAACACACGGCCAAGTCGGACCACCCTAAACCCAAAACAGCTCTTCTTTTTTTTTTTTTTAATTTATTTTTTAAGTTCTTAAATTCAATCTACAAAATTAACGGCCGACAAATTCAGTTTAAAAGTCTAAATCAATCCAAAATCGTCAATTTTAAACCGACAATCAGACTTAATCTCGTTGTAAAATTTGGAGTCAATTTAATTAAATCTAATAATAAAATCTAAACTAAACTTATTTAAATTAAAATTATTAATTTTAAACAGTAATTTAAATCCAGACACTCGTAATATTATTATAATTATAAGATTTAATTATTTTATTAAATTATATTTATTATTAAACACAAAAATAAATTAATAAAAATATTATTTTAAATTTTTATATTATAGAATATAAAATTATCAGATATAAAATTTTAAATTTTATATTTATTAGATTGAATTGTTTAAAATGTAAGGCTAATTTAAAGATTGATTTAATTATTACAATTTAATTTTTTTAAATCAAAATTAATCCAATAAATTTAATTTGGTTTGAATGTTGCCACTCAAAAATAAAATTAAGAATGCATGTGTGGATTATATGATGATGGTGAACCAAACTGTTATGACTTGTGAGAGTGAGAAAACGATGTCCTTTTAGCTCTATCACATACAAAACAAAATATTCTCTTCAATATTGAAAAGAACGTTAGCTTAACGTGTTAAAATACCCACCAATTTTCTCTTAGAAAACGGCATCACATTCATCATTGTATAAAAGGGTTGTTTGACAATTTTGGTGGCTTTTGGGTCCACCTCTGGTGTCCTCATTCAGATGTTCAAGTTAGGTTTGGTGAACTAATTTAGTTTTAAGAGGAAGAAGAAGAAGAAGATGATGATGATGATGATTTATAAATTGTATAAATGTGGTCGTTTAAGTAATTTTTTCATAATGCCAATTTCCAAACTCTTATTTATTGGTTTTCTTTCACAGTGATCGTTACCTCTCACATGGGCTATTGACTCAACGACCGTCGCTGGGCTTGGGTTGCCCAGTCCCATACAACAGTCGCTGCATGGATGCCGTGGCCTGCATTTTGCTGCAATTCATTCCTCTTTCCGATCCTTCACAAATTTTAGAAAATATTTTAAAAATAATTTTATTTTTAAAATTATGTTACGTAAATAAAATTATTTTAAAAAATTTTTCTAATTTTTTACTATCCAAGAAAAACCCGATCAGAATTTAATCCATTCGAAGCAATGATGGTCGCTGACATGTGAAAAAAATTACAAAAGGATAATTCATTTTAAATATATAATGAACTTCGTGGAAAAAATAAATATATACTTACCAACCTCGGTCTTTTTTTACACTAAACTCTTTGAGAATGTTCAACATGGGTACATTTGACTAGTATTTACCGGATATTAATCAACTAATGACCGAAACAGAACCTTATTTTATCAGTTTGAATAAGAGCATAGCACAGTTGCAGTTGCAGCAAAAGGAGATCCAGAAGAACTTTAATGTGAAAGTTGAAACACAAACTGGTAGCTTTTAATGTCTTTTCCATTTACTTATGCTTTGGACATTTGAAAGTTGTGCATTGCAGCCACATGGGTTTCCGGTGAAGAAGCTACGAGGACCTTCCTTTCTTTTTTCTGGTTTTAATCAGTTATTGAGCACTGTATTCATTAATGTATATACAAAACAGACGTGAAAGATGAACTGGGGAGATTGGACTGGGATAGAGATATCAGATATGAAAATACTTGTGGCATAGCTCATCAGCTAGCATTATATATAAGTAACAAACACCAAAAGATTGATGAACCTCTTTCGGTTATAAATGATCATTGATAATTTGAGTTGAGCCCTCGACAGCATATCAGTTCCCATCTACGCTAAAAGTAGCATTAAATGATAAATTAGAGAATACAAAAGAGAGAAATTAAGATTAGGCATTAAATAGTTAAAAAAAAAATTATTCAAGCTAAGTAGGTAATTAAGCGGGCACCCAAGCAGTAGCAAACACAGCATTGTGGCCTTTCCATGTAAGTACAAGATCATCTTCTTCCTTCTTCAATCCCCAGCCAGCTGCATGCTCATCAAGCATGGTTTTCAATTCTGAAACTGCATCTTCTCCAAAAGCAATCCCCCGGAAATTCGAATTTCTCATTCGCTGCACCCACCGGCTCTTGGGTTCAAGCCTTTCCACCCTTTGCAGACCTTCGTGTGCTACCACATTTTCAATTTTCCAACAGATATCAGCTTCATACCACTCCCTTTGCTTGCTTCCTCGCGGAAGAAATGTATCTACTGTATCATATGGTATCCATAAATAATTGAAAGCAGATCTTAATCTACAAACCAAATTATTTGATATCAAATCTGCATCTTCATCTACTAAGAGAACAACAGTGGGCTCTAAACTTCTCAGTGCCTTAAGAAACATCGTCCGAATAGAGGAAGTACAGGAAGACTCAAGAAAGTAAGGATTTGAATTGGGGTTATGAATTGGAGAAAGGGTTTCTTCTGGGATATGGTGAAGCATCATGTGACAGTTTATAACTAGAGCCTCACCACTTTGTGCGTATACCAAATGTTGCACTCTGATTTGTTCGATCAAAGAAGAAAACCCATCAGCATAACTTGAAGGAATAACTCTAAATTCCAATATGACATTTCTTGACCTAGCAAAGTTAACCAACTTCGAACCCAACTCCTCGTATGAGAGATTAAGTATAGGCGGTACATCTTCGGTGGCACCAGCTATTGTGAGCCTCACTCGGGGTGGTCCCTCGAACCGAGCGGCCACGGCATCAATAAGCGTAGGGATTTGCATGCAGTGTGTCAAGCTTAAATCAACAATATGTATGACTGAATACCCTTCAACTGCTTCTAGTATTGCTGCATTTGCTGCTGTGAAACCGAAGCGATGCCAGGGGGTTAAGTCTACAAAGCTAGCCAGCTCAATTAACGAAAATTTGTGGTTGTCTAAAGCAAGGTTGCAGTTAGCGTTAGCCATTGCTGCAAGCATCTTGCAAGTACCACTTTTCGCTGCTCGAGCAATAAGGGCGCGGAGAAAAGCGCATGTTAGACGCTGATTGGAGTCCCCGTCTGGTGGTGCAATGTTGTTAAGCACCCATAAGATTTGCTGAGCTAGAGTGGCATCGTTGCTTTCGATAGCATTAGCACAGTGAACTAAAAGTTGTTCCATGCAATTGGCATCACGAAAGCTTCCTAAAGACTTTGATGAAGGGAAACCAGGCCATGGACGATTCCTGTGAATTGGGTTTTTGTTCATGGTGAGGTTTGAAAATGAAGCGATTTGATGCAAGGGTTGTGGTGGGGTTTCAGTGAATTGCATCATTGAGAGAGAAAGAGAGAGCACCAGATTGAGAAACGAACAAAAAGGAAAAGAAAATTAGGGAATCAGATTGACAGAAATCAGTAGAGAGCAGAAAGAAAGAAAGAGACAAGACTAGTAGTGGGTACCTTTTTCACCGGGAAACGATCCAAATAGTGGTGAAAGTGTTAAACAAATTAGCGACTACAGTTTGGGAGAATTCTGCAAATGAATCACAGAAAATTGACTTTTCAGCTTTATCTGAGGATTTTGTTTCCCACACTCAGAAGGGGAAAAAGGGACAGATCATGGGTAAAGTAGCATCCCAAAATAAAAACAATTGGTTCGAGTGAAATTAGCTTCCTAAGCAAAAGAGACCATTCTTTCAAGCAAATCAGGCTTTTTCAGTTTGTTAAACGCAAAGGGACTGGTTTCAAAAACCTTTTTCATGGCTACAAAAGGATCTAATCCCTCTTCATCAATGCAAATATAACCTTTTTCTCTGCTATCTCCTCAGGTGAGATGGAAAGAGAAAGGGAAATATAAAGGAGAGAGTACCTTAAGATGGTTGAGTGCTGCAAGAGTTGAGTTGGATTTTGGTGGCATGTGAAATAGCCGGCCATCGAGTTGTCTATACGCGGGAGTTGGGATTTTGTCATGTATTGAGAAGTGGGGATTTAAGGCAGTTAAGCTTTTTGGCTCATTCCCTCATGGACCACCACCTTTCATATCATCAACAAATCATTCAAACATACAGTTCTTTTCTCTATTCTTTGCCAGTAAATAGCATTGAGTGTATGATTGTTTCACATTAAATATTATGAGTTTGATGTTATAAGACCTTATAAAAAATATTTTTCATATGGCCATCTTGCTGGGGGGGTCCCCCAAATGACTCATGGCAACCAAATTCTCTGCATACATGCTTCGATAAGACAAAGGGATAGTCATTGTCTAAGACAACAAAGAATTACTTCAAATCTTCATCTCTAGCACGGCATACTTTAAAATATATGCATACATCATATACATTGTATATTTACAGCTGCTTAAAAGAAAGCTCTTCTATGCCTAGAAGTGCTTTTCAATTAACTCAAATTCCAAGCTTGACTAATGAAGTCTCCAAATATATATTGTATACAAACAATACAAAAATGTTAGGGAGCTCTCTCTCTCTCTGTCACACACAAAAAATGCTCCAGGGACTTAACAGATTTGACCAAAATAGTTCTTCCACTATAGGAGAAACCATGAGTTTGCGGATCAAGAAAAAATGATATCACGGTTTCTGTCTGCATTCATTTTCTCAATTGCTTCATCGTTTCTAATGTGAACGCTTTGTTTTGTAAGTTTTAGCACAAATATACTAGAATCTACCCCACACTATAGTATTGCTGACCTCTGGGAAATGCAGGCATATCTCTCTCTCTTTCTTTTAATTCTGTCTGAACCAAGTTCTTTCGACATCCAAATTTCTAAGGTGTATCTTATCCTGGACCATTTTGGTGAATATCCATACAGGAATAGAATATAGATAAATATTTGCAAGACCATTACAACTAGAATTGTATTCACATATACAAACATGAGAAGGGACGCTTTCATCGATCCATGCATATATCTTGTAATATTCCTCTGCTGGATTAATGGGACCTTCCTGCACATTACACGTGATATGCTCCTTTGTTTTTCATTGTTTTGTTCAAAGACTGCTTCTCCATCTCCTCCCTTCCAACCCCACCACAAATATACTACTCAATCTACCCAATAAGAATAAGGGACCCCCTAATCCATAGGACAATTACCCTCAATTTTCCCTCCATTGTATCCCTCTACCCAACGGTAAATCTACCAATATGATAGCATATACATTTGTTATACACTAATTGATGAACCTTATTATATTAGTTAAATGCTTACACCATAAATTGATTTATGCGTTTTTAATACTATTGTATGTCTCACATGTCATATTGGTCCAATATTGATCATCTATATATAAAATGAAAACCAGGGATTTGACTGGATCAACCATAGTTTCCATGCATGCATGTTACCCATTTTCACAGTTCAAAAATTCAAAATGAGGCTGCAGCAAAGATAGCCATCAGAGAAACCTGAGTCACTTTTCTCCTTTCCTTTTGTTCACAATCTGGGTAAAGCAAGTTTTCGAAAAGCAAGAAGCTAAGGAATGGCATAAGAAGAATCCGAGGGAAGCATATAAGGAGAATCATATAAGTTAAGCTGTGTTTAGTTTAATATTTCACTCTGTGAGAATTTTGAGGAGGATTCCCAAACTTTAGATACAAAGACTAGAGGACATGACAGCCAAAGATATATTTTGAGCTTGTTTTGGAATTTACATATATGATAAGGAATTCTCTGGCATCGATGGTCTATGGTTTTTCTCCATTAAGACAGCAATGAAAACAAAATTTTGAAAGCATGGAAGTAAGGAATGTAACCATGTGCCTAACTTAAAGATACCCACATATTGATAAGCAATATTGTCGTATATTTAATTAAAAATTATGATAACAAGCACACTAGCACGTTATTAAATTAATTTAAAGGGGAGGAACTTTCCAAAAACATAAGAAAGCCAAAAGCATAGAGACACTGGCTTCGAATGTTGAGCTGCAAGAAAAAGGACAACACCTTTTCATGCATACTAGTTGATTTAATTTAGACTGATTAGTAGTGTGAGTATTAATCCTAAACTATCCACCCAATCATTAAGAGATTGTTGTTCTCTTTTGTGTGGGATTGCTCTCAGAATATTAAGCATGATTTACCTCTTAGCATCTAGCAGTTTTTATATATGTATGCTAACCACGTATGGGTTAGTGTTCACCTGCCATTTTATCTAAATATAATGGGGATTAAGTGAAAGATTTGGACAACTTTGAATGCATATATCTAGAACGTGGAGACAATAGGTGCATATTAATTAATATTCTGGTGAGCTTTCGTTTGTCCATCACGAAATTAAATTGATTTCCTTCATCCTTTAGTGAAGCTGAAGCTGGCCTTGAAAGTACAGTTAATCCCTCTTTGTTGTGTAGTCAAAACATGTTAACTAGATTGCTCTATCAAATACAGTATGTACTCTGCTGGTCAAGACTGACTTTCTTAAACTTTTGTGAGTTACACATGCAATGCAAGTAACTGTACCGAAGGAAACCACAAGCATTGAAGTGACGATAAGCTAAATTGAGCAAGAACGATGCAAAGACTGGCAGCCCCACTGAAAATTTTGCAACGGCTAACACCAATTTACCCCGTTACTGGGAAACACAGCCTTTTGTCAGAACCCAGGTTTTTACTGCCTAAAGCTGTTTCGATGGTAAATGCAGCAGAATAGACAGATAGGTTCACGGGCTCTTAAATTTTGCCTAAATGACCTACAAATGAGTCAACTTACAATGGGGTAATGACCTTTGGGCCTTAACAGTAACCCCATTTGTCCAACGAGTCCAAAATAACTCATGAGAAAGAGTTGGCTCCTGCTGTCTTGTCTGCTACCATTTCCCTAGTTATAGTTGTACTGATTCTCTGATATCTTAATATTTTCTAAATCAAATATGTTGGCGAATTTGCCTAGAAAAAACAAATTAAGAAATTTACCAAAGTTAAATAATGCCAGAACCATCGTACTGCTACTATTGTGTCTGCAAAGCAAGTAAAACTCTTCTCTGCACCCTTTTGCCCAACATTTTACTTAGTTTGCACAAGCTTTTTCTGCTTTTCTGAAACGTAAAATTACCCCATTTGCAGAAGTACGAATGGCTGAAGGGAAGCCCAACCAAAGTAAATTGCAGAATGTTACAGATAGCAGAGGTTTTGGAATCCAGTTGCATAAGACAAATTGGTAATAGTTTCAGTATATATCTCAATTTCAAAGTGAATTAGAATATCATTCAGTAACAAAACACTCAACGCGTTGCTTCAGTTGAAATTTTAATTGAAATTTGGATTGGTTGTACATCTGTGGTTGTGTCGGCCAGGCCCAAGAACCAACCAATAAGAGGATCATTTTTCTCTTTTCATATACAAATACACTGAGAATATGTGAGAGTAGTTACCAAATATCTTAAAGGGGTTCGTTCAAAACAAAATTGCGGGCTTCATGAACCTACGAAAAGCCTATCGATGGGCTTCATATACCTCAATGTCAACATTGTATGACCCTTTCATTTCACAAATTCGACACCCATCATTTTCTCTAGGACTCCATAAAGAAGGGAATTTCAAGTCAAGTTCTTATCGACATCAAAACTAATTTTCCATCAAACATTTACATCAACATTTTAACTAATGAGGCTTACTCCACACGGTCCCCTTAATTTGAGCATTCTCCCCCAAGGCCTTAATTTCTATGCGTTGGTAATATGCGAATTTTTGAAATATAGTTATTGAGTTTAATATTAAGTTAAAAAATAATTTAAAAAATATTAACCGTCTATGTGGCATGTTCTCAAGATCAACTCTCCTTACCTTTGATGACATTTGTGAATCAATTTGTTAAGCCATTTTCAGACTTTCACAAACTTATTCTCTACTTTATTTTTCTCTTCGGCATAAATTAGTCATTCGGAATAGGCAAGCATCCCTGAGAAAGCATCCAAGGAAAGAAAGAAGTGAAGAGGTGACAGTTTCACGTGGTACAAAACATTCTTTGATTCTTATGAGTGAGAATGCATCTGCTTTCCCTTTGCCCCAAGGGTTGAGGGCTCAGCAGTCAACGATCCCGGCGATACGGTCAGCCTTGCTTTCCTCAAGAGATTTTATTTGTTCCAAGAAAGTTGGTTTAATCTTCACGTGAAGTTCCCATGGCCCAGAGGATTCCATGTCGGCTTTTCCTTCTCTCTGTATCCACAACCTGGTCCAATTGGATCTACCTTCTTATGCAACAATGATTTTTAATTATTAGATAAAATTTTGATGGGTCGTTTTAATGGAGGGAAATTAACCTGGTGGCATGTCTACCTGTTATTATCATATGTATATATAAACATCTGCACATGCACACAGTGTCATCACTATTAATATGCTTCAAATTCAGTTTCGTTTTCAATTTCCATTTGTTCAACTAGTGAATTGAGGGATTTCAATTATTGCATTGGAGTTTTCACATTTTTTAATTGCGGGCTTCACAAACAGCCCGCATGTCAAGTCGGAAGTCCATCATCCACCGATCCATGCCTCATCATCAACAACAAACATGACTGACGGCACACCTGAATTCATACTTTTATGACCCAATTGGATGATTAAACACACGTTTAGAATTAAGACAATTTCCAATATGCCTCGACTCTCTGTAAGATTTATGGTTGAAGGTATTAAAACTTATCAGTCTGTCTTACTAGGAACTATGTAAACAATCAAAATGGGTTAACGTGACTAGTTAATCATGTCCAGCTAGCTAGCAATGTGTTGTAAGGGTTATAAAGCAAAAGACTAACGACACGGGAAAGTTGATTAATTGGACACAACTTTTTCTCATGCCTGATGTTTTAATACAAATACACTGTACAGCCACCGAGAAAAGCATTGGTTGGCATATTTACCTTTAACATCAATCTCGTCACGTACTGTGGTCGACACATAAAAGGAAAACTACCATTAATACACATAACGTGATGCATGCATGCATCTGAAAACCATAAAAAAGGGAAGGTAAGGAATATAATTGGCCATTGGGCCATTTCTTCTGCATATTGTAAATGTGAACGCATGTTGCTTTAAATGCATTAGCCTTGGCAAAGATGACGACAGATCAAGCAATGGAAACTGATCCATAATTGATCAGTTAACATCGCATCGCTGTACTAATAGAGCATTCAGATATCATACGTGCATCGTACGATTTAATTACTACTACCTAATCAGGAAACAATTTAGGAAAACATTGTCAGCATCACAGCGTTGCCTGTTAATTAGTTTGGGTTCTTGTGAACATAAATGACATTCTGAGATCAATATTCACTTAATTTGTGGTAAGAAAACACTCAATTGATTACCAACATGATTGATGTATGTATAAGCTTAATAAGTCATCTATTCCTGCAAAATAGACCCACGTCTGAGTTATCATACTGAATGCATTGAAAATATGAGATGACTATAAAATTGATTGAAGGGCCAGATGTCTCCTGTAGATAAGGCAAATACTAACCTTCCGATGATGGTTACAGTTGCTTGTAATTTGATACCCATTCATGATCAGCAAAAGCAAAGAAGGCGTGAAAAAAAAATAGGGTCTTATCATTGCATGATAAGAAAACCATAACACAGCCAACAAGCATTCAGAATCTTTAAAGGCACACAAAAAATATATAGGATAGCAACGTCATGCTCATCCACTTTCAGGTAGACCCCAAGTGCCAACTTGCTTGGCAACTTGTTATAACAAATAATTAATGGCCTATCAAGCCTAACTTTTCTTTTGCTTCTCCCACTCCAATCTCCAGCTAAATGACATATATTCATTAACTTTTACTCTTTCTTTTTCTGGGAAATATTCTATTGGATGGAGGATGATCATTGAGGCAACTCTACTTGTTTTTTCAAGTTTTACCTAATCCTGCACTTGTATTTGTATGTATTGGAGAAAACCCATGACTTGGACACAGTAGTGACCTTAGGAACAACCCGCACAAGCTCTCAAATTTTGGATTAAATTCATAAGAGTTACGCTTCCTGAACTCGTCTAAGATCTCAATACTGAGGCCGGCTGCGGGGCAAGTTGCATAATATTTTCATTTTTTCCCTCCACAAGAAAACCCACAGTGGAGTACAAACCCGAGGGGCTTATGTGTATAAGACTCAGCATTTCAGCCAGCTTTATGGCGTAGGACTTGTTCTGTATCTTTCAACAATTAATGGTTTAATATACAAGTGCCTGGACCTACTGTCACTTAAAAAGCTGTGTAAAAAATTGATTTGCAATTTGATAATGGTTTTTTTATTATTATTATCTCAATAAATAGAATAAATAAAGAAATAGGCGTGCATGATCTGCACCAAGAAGCTTGGAATTTGTCTCGGTTGCGTTTGCCTGTATTCAATGAAAGGGAGCGGTGGTGAAATCCGCGTCACACCTCCTTTTACTTGACTAGCTGACTTGTCTTGTTCTGGGCATAACAATGGTGGCCACATATTTTTTTATTCGTTTTTGTTCCCCGTGTCGTGTTTTTACTTCCTTGTTCTCTTCTTTACAGGCTGGTTTTTTCGTAGATTTTAATAATATGATTCATCTTTATCGGGATTTTATTTAAAAAAAAAAAAAAGAAAACAAATAAATGAAACGCTGGATATAAAGGATTTGTTTTCGTTATATTTTAGGTGGGGACTAGAATTTCGATTATCCTTTATTTATTATTAATTTAATATATTTATTAAATAATTAAATAAATTATAATTATATCTTTCGTTTAATATATTTGTTAATATTAAAATATTTTTATAATATTACGGTACTTTTGTATTTAAATGTTAATTATTTTATATTAAACATAATTAAATATTTTTTAAAAATAATAAATATTATTTTTAAAAATAATATAAAAATAAACTTATTAAATTATGACTAAATACATTTAATTACTTTAATAATTAATTATACTATAAATAAATTTAAATATTAAAATTTTAAATTTAAATATGATACAAATATTGATCGTAATACATCGTATTATTTAATATAAATTTAAATTTATAAATTTATATTAAATTTATATCAATTTAATATTTTGTGTCAAAAAATTATAATGGTAAAAATGTATCATAAAATAATTATATTTACACAACATGCCATTTTTTAAGTTAATTTTGTTTAAAATTCTAAATATCAAGCTAGATTTTTCAAAAATTTGAAATGCCCTTACACTGTAAACTTATTACACCCACATGAAACTCATTTAACACGTTAAAAATAAAAGAACGGATCTCGAGAAAACCGGCGGTGAAAAAAAAAAATGATGACGAAATCAAAAATTACGGAGAGTAAATGTCAAATAACAATGAGTGTGTTGCATCACATCATGGCAGTCAAGAAAATCTGTAAGAAAATTTTTCTAAGTGAAAGATTAAGATTCGCCCATATCAGTCTGCCTGCCCGCCCACAGAAACAAAACCCATGATGTCTTCTTCGTACAAGTCCCGTGGTGGTTTTGACTGTCCTGCTGTATAATATTTGGATTACCGAAATTGCAGAGGAAGGCACGAGGAGCGTCTGAGTGGGAGGAGTGGTGGAGAGGAGAGAAGGAACTGGCCGTGGAAAGAAGGTTCCGTCGGGGACCCAATGCAAATGCGGCGAGGCGCAGTATTTCGTTAATGCAAAAGCAACCCACCATTTCCCAAGACAGGAGGAAAGGAAAACGTTTAAAAGACCTGTAAACAAGGACAAATTAAACCGGGGATCTGACGTGGATGGGACCCATTGGCCGACAGAGACGTAGGAACTTGCACTCCTTTGGTTAGTCGCCACACGAAATAAAATAAATTAACATTGATTCCTTCTCCATGTCTGTACGCCTCTTTGCTTTCTCCAAAAGCCGCCTTGCTCTCACTCTCTCTTTCTCTTTCTCTTTCTCTTCAAGCTGTATGTGGTGTTGTACGCCGAAACGTCGGAAATTTACATTAAATCAAGGGAACACTAGGTGACCCAATTGTTTGTGCCAACTTGAAAAATTCGTACATTATGTCTTGTGGATAACCATGGACGGAAGGAGTTCGATCAGATACTGCTCTTGCATGTTTGGTCTCTTGTGTTTCTTGTTTGGAAGCATTCATCTCACACACTCACTTGTGAATATAGGATCTCTACGGTCTAATCATTTATCAAATTAAAAACAAAATTATCTATATATTGTGGGATAAATTTTTTTAAGTAAAATTATTTAATTATTTAATAAATGATATAATAAAATTATTTAATTAAATAAAATAAAAATATATTTTAATAAATAAAAAATTAAAAATAAATTTTATAAATTTTTTATTAGATTAATTTAATAATAAGATTATTTTTAATTTTTTATTAAAAATAAATTATTTTATTTTATTAATTAAATAATTTTATTACATTATTCATTCATTGTAATAAAATTATTTTACATAAAAAAATTTTATTAATTTATTTTACCCTGACTGAGAGTTAATTTAAATAATCTATGCAAAGACTATTAAGCACCAGCGAAATTGATGCTTGGCCTCTTTAACACGTATGGACCGAAAATTTTGCCAAGAGTATCTGCAAAACCTTTGGGGTAGGTCAAAGATTATAGCTAAACCTCTGCCAGAGGACTACCTTGGACCTTGGCACACGCTATGGAATAGATAATTAATCGAGTATTAAATTTTAATTGGCTGCTTGCATTAGATTGAGTCAAATGACAGATTAATTAAGGCAATTAAAGATTAATTTATCAATTAAGGATACCTGTTTCCAATTTAGTGTGCCATTATCGACTACCAATGCAGCAGCAAAGTTGAAGAATGAACTTCAGGAGGATCATCACATTAAAATCACAAGAATCGGTAGTATTCTTCCGGGGTTTGATGGATTTGTGTCGGGAATGGAATCAGTTATGGCCTGCAGCTTTTTAATTAACCGGACGGACAATTCTCTTACCAAAATACTGAGAGGCCCAGCTCCAAGAATTTAACGGCTGAGAGAGGGAGAGAGAGAAATCATGCTGGTTTGGTCTATTCTGAATGAAACGCAAGTGGATCATTGCTAGACATAGCTGTACAGTGCATGATTATCGGCAATAATTTCATTTTTATTCATGTCATACTCTGACATATTTTACTAAGCACAAAGAAAAAAAGAAGAGTCATGATGATCACCGACAAATTCATCTTTCTCTCGTCACAATTTAGATTATCATGAAGAGAAATTCTTTGACGGTAATTTACAAAACCCCGCCGGAATCGATTTCCGGGAAAATTCTCTCAAGAAGAAAACCAAAATCAAGGATATTACAACTCTTTTGTGAATTTATGTTCACACAGAGTTCAGGGTAAAAAAAGAAAAAAGAAAAGAGATGGTATGTTCTCTTGTTCAAACAAAGAGGTTGAGTAATTTTCTCTCTTCTGCTCCGTTGAGATACCGATCTCCTAACCCACTATCGAAACACGTAGTGGTCCCTGATTCCTCCGAATTCATGGACGGAGTCCTTTGCCGCCGCCTGATTTCCGGCTTGACAGGCAGAACTACGTTGTTGGAAAAGTTTGGTGTTAAGCAAAGATCTAGATCTGACTGTTGCAGTTTTATTGCTGCTGATTCTTCCTCTACCTTCCTACGTTTTGTTGGTGAAACCTTGGATCTTGAACTCGAGAATCTACAATGAGAACCGGGAAATGGACGATCTTCCAACTTCCACATGTCCGTACAAGTCACTTCAACTTCGGAGGTTTCATCAGGCGCTGCTGATGGCGATCCGCCACTGTTGAGTAGCACGGTCATCGGACGCAAAGTGCCGCCACGCAACACAGTCTCCACTGCAGCCTGACAAACATGCCAGTTTCCCGTCCACAAAAGACCTACAGCTCCGTTCACTGGATTCACAGTTCTCCCACATGCTTCAAACAACAAAGACTGAAACAAGGCTGCAATAACGCAAACAACCAATGACGGAAAAAAAAACAGAACAAATAATCAAGAACCTACTAAGACTATGAAGAAAAAAAATACCAGGACGCTGGGACTCAGGTACGGCAGAGATGAAGGACATGAGTCCAGCACGGCCAAAGAACTTAGCAACGAAAACAGTAGCATGGCCCTGGGCTTCAGGGCTCTCGATCCACTGCAAACAAGGACGAAGAATACATGACTCGCTGCACCCTTTTCGCAAAACTCGGCACCCGTTGCAACTCATCTTTCAACTTCCTTCCTTCCTTCCTTCCTTTCGTCGTAAACAATCACATAAAAGCAAAGGATTCGACAGATTTTAAGGTTGTTTGATTGCTTCTACCTGGCTTAAAGATGAGGAAAAAAAAAAAAGAAAGAAAGAGCACGATGTAATGCAATCGACGCTACAAGGGAAACGAGAAGGCGATGCATATAAAAAGAATGAGAGAGTTAAACGGTGGTTGAGTTTTAACCACAGTTGGGTTTAGTTGGAGTAGTGGGTAGACTAATTTTGTATATGTGGGTACTGTGTTTTGTTGGCCAAGTTTTGGGTTAGATTCCAAAGACTTGGGCATAAGCGGTTCCGTGTCTCCGCAAATGGTTGTCCCTCCACCGCTTGATTTTTTTTACTTTTCAAATTGATGATGGTAGCTTCCACTAAAGCAGTAGAGTATTAACACTCAATAGTATCAATATACAATATACAATTTCCATTAAAATTACAGAACTTGATGTGGGTGTCAATAACTTATCCGTACACTATTGAAACCCTAATCTTTTTTTTTTTATTATTGTTTTATATTGGAAGAGTCGGCATCTGACGAGCAATCTGGCGTCACAGAGGTGGTGCTATGACAAAAAGGTGCTTGTAGCTATATGGGTAATACCATGGGAAGCACATGTAGGCAAGAGATTCGAGCAGTTGCAGAGAATTCTTAAATGGGTAGTGGAGGAAAGATATGGTATTCTTAGTGACTAATGATTAAGGGTTGTAGTTGGTGCGAGATCAGGAAACACAAGCAACCAGTGTTAGCCAGCCGGTGATGTGTAGTGCAGTATTGCATTAAAATATTTAATGACTGGTTTAATAAACATTTTGGCTTAATTATTCGGTTGAATCAACCACTAACCCTTTTGTCAATTTCCTGGGGTAGAAAATACCAAGTGGGTATTGTATTTTTGTTCTGCTTTACATTGTGGTTTGCATTAACCCGGCAACTATGCATATGCAAATGCTGTTCGATAGTTTTATTAAATGTTCTTCGTGACTCTTTCTATCCACACTTCTAACATGAACTAAGAAATGTATTCTAATAAACAAACTATTAAATATTACTGACTGACACTTATTTTTAAAATCAAGTTTTTAAATAAAAGCAATAAATTCAGGGAATTGAATTTTTAAGTGAAGCACAAATTCAGGGTATGTTTATTTTTAGTAAAGAAAAAGGAAAGGAAAGGAAAGGAAAGGAAAAGAGAGGGTAAATTTAGATTATTTTGTTTGATTTTGTAAAAAATGGTTGGAAAAGAATTCTTTAATACTAGAGAAAATTCAGATTTTAAAGTTAAAAAAGAGAAAATTTTATAGTTTTATCTTTATTAAAATATTAATTTTTAATTTTATTCTCATAGTTTAACTACATAAATATTTATTTTTGTTGTAAATTTAATTTATTTTAAAAAATTAAATTATTTATTTGTTAATTTTTAATTATTGATAATAAATTATTAAATATGTTAGTAGTTTAATATTAAATTTTTTAAAATAAATTAATTATATTTAAATATAAAATTAGTAGATAATCATTTGTAACAATCAAATCATAATAAAATTAAAATTAAAAGATATTTTAATTTTAAGAAATATTTACATAATAAAAATTAAAATATTTATCAATAATTAATTATTTAAACTTTAAATTTTAGTTAGAATTAAAATTTAAAATTGATTTAAATTTAAATTATTAAGTGTATAAATTATTTTGTATTTAATATAAAACATATATTTATTCAAATAAAATATAATTAAAGTCATTCTTTCATTTATTTCATCTAGCAATTAAATAAAGTAACGACATTCTTTTTTCCTTTTCTTTCTTTATTCTTTTTCTTTTCTCTTTCTTTTCTTTTCCTTTTTTTTTTTTTTGAAAACAAACATGGCAAATATAATATTGTAATAGACTTGACCTCTCATTTTAGTGTTCATACTATGATAATACTAAAAATTTAAAAATAATTATTATTTAAATTTATATAAAAAAATTTATTAAATAAAATAGCATTTACATCGTAACGGTCTAGTGTATAAATTTTGAGAACATAAAAACTTAAAAAATAAGAGTAACAAAGCCCATTATACAAAATCTAGGATGAATATTAAATAAAATTGTTAATTTTAAGCTTTGAGATTATATGAAAAATAATGAGAAAGATTTTACATCACCCAATTTGGAAAATAAAAAGAAGCACATTTGTCCTGAATCACAAGAAAATTTATGCGTACATAATTAGCAATTAATAATTATGACAAAGGAGTACCTTTTGATTCCCGGTTCAAATTAATTTGTATAGGATAACCAGCGCTGGCATGTTAAGTTTGGGTATCTAGTCTTTCAAATGATGAACTAAAATGATTACATGCATCTAAATGAACATTTATTAGTCGAGCTGTTGTGATAATACATCATATTTTAACCTGATCTTCATGAATTATTGTTTTCTCCTTTGGCTTTGGGGCTCTTGCAGCTATGAAATCAGTCCATTGATATTCAATCTTATCCTTTCGATTCATAAAAACGAATGGAGCATCAAATAGGAGACTGCCCATATAAAAGTTTATAGTACACC
This sequence comes from Swietenia macrophylla, assembly GCA_032401905.1. Lineage (NCBI taxonomy): Eukaryota > Viridiplantae > Streptophyta > Magnoliopsida > Sapindales > Meliaceae > Swietenia > Swietenia macrophylla. The sequence continues at coordinate 5,808,962 of CP135560.1, read as the reverse complement.
TACAATACAGTTGATTCGGGAACAATAATTACATTGGAACAATGCAATTGGAGGGTATTATTGTGATCACTGTCCATCAATGTTGATGGAAGGGTTAAGAACATAAAATAATGTTAAAAAATGGAAGAGAAAATAGAATATAGAGTAGGGGAGGGATTTGATGCGTGCGATAAATTGAAGTTGAAAGTTATGTGAGAAGAACGAGAATGACAAATGACGGCGCGTGGTGGGAGGACTGAAAGGTGACGGGGAAGAAAGCGAGCTCTTTCAATCAAATAAGCAGAAGCAGATGCAGTTGTCTCAGCGGTACGTGGCGTCCTTATCTTCTTGTCCCGCTTGTCAACCTTCTTTCTTCCCCACTTGCAAATATTTACTGTCGTCTTCTCTTCTCTTCTCCTCTCTTCTCTGCCTTTAACTAAAGAAATTGATAGAATATGGCCGTAGCCAATGGACTGCTTCCTCAAGGATGGGGAGAGTCATTTTCTTTAAAATAATTCCAACACGTAAAACCCTTTCTCCTTCTCTTGACGTTGAAGGCAATTCTCTTATCTTCTCGAGAGACTGGGAATTTTGGACTTTATCACACGACTGTTGCCTAATTGGCCATGCTTAGATTGTCGACCAATACCTCCAAATAAGATTTCATCTGCATTTCAACAGCAACCAAACGATAATAAGATAAAGAAATTTTAGCTCGTCGACACATATTTATTGTTGTTACAGAAAAGTTTATCTTATCTTGAGCGTGCATGCAAATTCTTCCAAATTTGTTGACTTTCGGCTGCTTGATCATGGAAGTAAAATCGATAAATATATCTATTTTATTATATTAATTTAATATAAAAAATAAAATTTTTTATTTATTATTAATAAATATATATTTTTTATGTTATTAATTAAATAATTTTATTGTATTAATAATATTAATGTAATAAAATTATTTTATTTAAAAAAATATTAAAAAATTAATTAAGAAGTAGTGGTTAATTTATCAGGTGGGAGCATAATTAGCCACGCAACCTAACACCTTTAAATTAGTCAAATAGTACGATCCAATAACTTGAAGATAACTCCATGAAACCTTGCATACCTAACCTAATTAGTTAGGTACTAGGATTAGTTAATTTATAATATAATTATATATATATGTTATATTCCTAGCTCATCATCAGGACCACCTTGAGTTTTAGGAGCCCTAACATGTACTACCTATCTAGTATAATCTGAACCAAAAAGTAAATAGTAACAAATAATTGATATATTTTTTAAAAATTTTATTTCTAAAAATTTTAATTTTAAAAATTTTAATTAATTATCGATATTAATTATTTTTAAAATCTGTTTAAATATGATGTCTTTTTTATCATGTGTTAATTTATATTTAGGTTTATTTTATAAATTTAAATATTCACATTAAAATCATGTCTTATTTTAACAACTAACACATAGTATCAGTAAAAAAACCATGCTTACATTATAGTCATGTACTTCGACACGAAATTTGTAAAAAAAAAATACTATATTTTATCTAACGTATAGAATGGACTGTTAGGATTAAAATTGTAAATATATTCTAAGTAAATTTTTAAAAAATAATCTTTTTTGAGTTTAATTTTATATTAAAAAATAAATAATAATAAACAATTATTTTTAAATTCGAAACTTTAATTTTAAATTAAATTTTAAAAGTTTCAACCAATTTTGGCATCCATTATTTTTAGGACTATTTTTAAGACTATTGCTGTTTATACACGATATCTTTTGTTAATATGATAATTCATATTTAGGTTCATCTTATAAATTCGTATTTTCACATTAAAATCATGTGTTATTTTAACAAACTAATACTGCATAATATTGTTAGGAAAGCGTGCTTACATTATAGCCAAAGTTTATATAACATATAGAACTTAATGTTAAAGGAAAAGCAGATGTTGTATACACATATTCTAGCTACTTCCAATAGAAATTCGACACCAGTAATTGTAAAGACGAAGAATATCTTGGTTTGGACCAATAAGACATGCTAGGAATGACATGGGTTTGAATGTGGCATCAAGTAATATCACAATCGTAATGAAAGTAGTAGCCAGTTAGCCCAACGTGAAGCTGGGACCATTCTTCAAAAACATACATGGATTGAGGTCAACAGAAGATCACAATCCTGACCAGAGTGGTACATACGCTATAAAAACAGATGCTGGTGTGTGTTGTATTGGGACCATCCAACGAAATTAAAAGCAAAGGTGGAATAGAAAGGAGGGGAGAGGAGAAGAGGAAGAGAGGATACATTTTTCTCTTTCAGAAAGAACAAGCAAAAGCTTGAATCACCATCATTGTTGTCTAACCAAATATCTTCAAGATTCCGATTTGTGGGGTCTTTTAATAGAAAGCCTATTCTCATTCATTGACATCAAAAGATAAAAGATTGTTGCCAGTTACCATTTCCCTAAATTATGAGACCCACCAACTCCACTTGTTACCCTACTTTAGAAATCCTACTTACAGCTATCAATTATGCTACTAGTTCATGTTCAATACTGCTAATATGACAGTACAGATTTCAAATCATATGCACAGACCTTCCAAACTACGATGTCGGATCTTAAAATCTGAAACCACTCAAGTAAACCTTTGATGATATGAAGTTTTATAACTAAGTACATGCATTATTCCTTAATGAGTGGCTGGCTTTTGTCATCAAAACCTGAGAATAAGATTAAGAAAGGATGGAGTTTTCACATGGACCAGAGGAAGGATTGGTTTTACAACCAGCATTAGCTGTTGTACCCTTCAAATCAATCCTGTCTTGTCGTAAAGATAATGAACTTACCAAGAAAAATTTTGCGAAAAAGTTGTATCAATTCCAAGTGGTGGACCATTCCATCCACTAAGAGGAAAAGAAATCACAGTCTATGGTGCCAACCATAGCTGTCAAACTTTTTCTCATGATAGAGATCGAAGTTGCAGGAATACTAAGCCAGTATTAAGGGCTTTCTTTCTTATTAACATGCCTAATTTACTTACGTTGCCAGTATCAGTAATTTTTAAGCACAGCCATGGCTGAACTTGGTCCAAGACTGGTGGTGCCGATAGACCTGAAGAAGAAAACATGGGGAAGAGAAACATGTTCTTCTCAACCGCTGGCATCCAGACATACCTCCGGTTACAGAGGTTAAAGCTGGAGAGGTTTTTAGGTTGAAATGATGGATTACAGCGGGGGCAGAATTTCGTGCCATTACCCTGCAAATGACATTAAACGTGCTGATCAATCAATGGTGAGTTCTATTTCATTGATTATGCGTCTACTAGCTATGAATCAACTTCTACAACATATACAACTGCTGAAGTTTAAAAGCAAGTACTTAACTGATAAGCAATAACTGGAACGGAATGAAGATTATATGCAGTATGAAATTTTTATGAAGCATCAGACAATTGATTAAATGAACATAGAAAGGCAATAGACATACTTGAGAACCTACTGACACGAATGTCCTCTGCTAGTTCTCATTTGAAGCCTCCTCCCATAATTGTCAAGTTTTTGCATTTCTTTTTCTCGTTATTGATTGAATTTCCACTTAGAAACAAAATTTTATCAAGTTTCCAAAGATGCATGAGTTCAACATACAATTTGGCTACCAGTTCTCACAGTTTCCATGACATCAACAACAGACTGAATGGAGTTTGAGCTTGGTATTCTTTCAAAAGATACCTGAAACCTTGTTTCCTATGGAATTTCATCTTTTCCAATTACTAAATTTTACTGCATTAGCTTACACTTTTTTCCCCTGTTGTTGATGGATTTCTTTTTTACCTCATTCATCTGTTTATGAAATTGAGAAATTGTACACCAATGTCTAAAAAGGGATAAATTCCCTATCACGCCATGCTTTTCATGGTGTGAGCTTTTAAGTAACTAATGAAAAGAAAAAAACAAAATAATGTGTATAAAAATATTATTATTAAGTTCATATTTGACGTTGGTTCATTCCGTGTCAAAATAGTTAAAGTTGATAAACAATAATTAATAAATAATACTTAATAAACGGTAATATATAAATAATAAATAAAAAGTATTAACAAACTGAAAATTAATACTCAACGTCCATTTAATTTCTTCTCAAGCAAGATAACAACGATGTGTAAATACTGATAGACAGTATCAAATAATATCTTATTGTTCAATTTTTGCTCGAATAGCCATGTAATCCGAGCAGTCCACTTGAGCTGCGCTTGAATATTAATCAAGCGATGAACAGCGACCTTGAATATAATGCATAAACAGTATCTTATGAACAGTATTTTATAAAATAAAATTATATATAAATATTTAAAAATTTAACCCAATATTGGAGATCAATACTTTGCATTTTAAAATTTTTGAATAAAAATTTCATCCACTGAGTTTTTTGATAATATTATTCATTATTTTTTTTAAAAAAATATAAATTACATTCTTATGAGTAAAATTTATATGAGCATTTTCTCCTTAACACATTTTTAAACTTTTTCTCTCTACAAATCTAATTGTGAAGTTTTAAGAGTTTTTATTATTGGTAACTAAAATTTTTAGCCTTGTGAACATGTCATTCAAGAATTTTATTAAGGAAAAAAAATTTCAAAATTTTAAAAATAAAATAACTCATAATAAATCGTTTGAGGAGATTAGTTGAGATTGGATTACAAAAATTCTTATAAAAAATATCGTTTATAAGTTTTGTTTATTAATAAAATATTTTGGTAACTCATGTTATTAGTTTGGAACGTTTTTATCTTGTGAAGGGATTTTTTAAAAAAATTTTCTTCAAAAACAAATTCTCGTATTAGATTTACTTTTATTATTTTATCAATTATTAATTAAATTTATTATTGACATTTATTTATAATATGCTGAGGCTAATTAGTTAGATTTATTCATTTTTTAGTCCATTTAGAGTGTTAATAAATATTAATGTATCTTAATTTATTAGCCTTAATTTTTTGTATAAATAACTTCACCTTCTTCAAGTATTCTAGAATTTAAATGTAAGTAAATTTTTAATTATAATATCTAAAGTATAGAAAACATTAACAAGATAAATATAAGTAAAATAAAATAGTGAAGTAAAAGAATTAATTGTTGTCCTAAATTCAAAAGGTACTTTCATCCTAAATAAGGGCTCGAAAAGACAACACAACACTCTTGTGAACAAAAAGCAACGAAAATGTATGAACAACATATGTAAAGTAATATGCATTTGTATGTGTCTCTTTATGCAATAAGTCAAGCCACCTGTAAATACTTATACTATTGAATAGGTTATGTTAATAATAATACGATTAAATAACATATCAATTAATATCATAGCTCATTTAACAACATAATATTACTGTTGAGTAATTTGAGATAAGTCCAAATTCTTAGGAGATTAGCTAGTTTATTAGCCTTATATTTTATACATATTACCTCTAAATGTTCTTGTTTGGACCCGGCGATTACCTAGTTTTTCTGTTTTCTAGTTCCTATTTTCTAGTAACAAACTCGGAATTACTAAAGAATTTTAACACCTTTTATGTCCAATCGTTTACAATCTACACCACCAAACATTTAGGGTGCCGGGCTCAGTCATTAGCTATAAGACAAGGGAGCAATCTTTGTCCTATACTGAAAAATTGTCAGGGACCATCGGAAAATTTGTCACTCCCATTTTGTCAGCCACTAGGTACATGAGAGTCAAAACCCAATTTCATTAGCCTAGCCTAAATCTAATAGATCATTAACAAAAGCCTAGAATTTTTCAGCATCTTCACTGATTCATCCATGGCTCCTCCTACTCCAAGACTGGTGGTGCCAATAGACGTGAAGAAGAAGCCATGGGAGCAAAAGCTTGCTCTGCACAACCGTTGGCACCCTGAAATTCCTCCTGTTGCAGAGGTTAAGGTTGGTGAGATATTTAGAGTGGAGATGGTAGATTGGACTGGAGGTGCCATCAAAGATGATGATTCTGCTACTGATGTCAAGACCCTAGATCTATCTACAGTAAGTCTTAGCTGTATTCACTGCAGGGTGCATGGATTTTGAATAAAATATATTATCCTACCTCTATGGAGTATAGGCCTCTTCATAGAGAATAGAATATCCTAGAAGGTCCATTGAATCTGATAACCAATTTAATTTTAATTAAAGGATATTACATGTTAGTTTGTAAATAGAATGAATGATAATCAGAAAACTTTTAATTCTTGGCTCAGGTGCACAATCTCAGTGGACCGATCAAAGTTGTGGATGAAGATGGAATCCCGGCCAAGCCAGGTGATCTTCTTGCAGTCGAAATATGCAACTTGGGTCCTCTGCCTGGGGACGAATGGGGTTATACAGCAACATTTGACAGAGAAAATGGAGGTGGTTTTTTGACTGATCATTTTCCTTGTGCAACGAAGGCTATTTGGTATTTTGAAGGAATTTATGCCTACTCTCGTCACATACCTGGTGAATTTTCTACCACTTATAGTTTCTAAACCCAATTATGCTTTAGAAAATTCTTCAAGGTACCAATCCACAACTATGTCAAATGAAAACAAAAGGTAGTGTGATGTATCTGTCCTAAAATGCTTCCATATATGCATATTCAGGGGTACGATTTCCAGGTTTAACTCACCCTGGAATACTTGGAACCGCACCATCAATGGAACTCCTGAAGATTTGGAATGAAAGGGAAAGAAAACTTGAAGAAAGTGGTCTCCAATCCCTGAAATTATGTGAGGTTTTGCATTCACGACCATTGGCAAACCTACCATCAACCAAGGGCTGCCTGCTTGGACAAGTATGAAATGATATCAACTATTATACAAGGCTGCCAATCTCTGTATTCATATACGATAAATTATGTATACTGTGCACTTTGGCTTCATAAAAATATAAATATTGACGAATTCTCTTTACCCAGGGCCAACAGACTAGTTGTAAGGTGACTTAAGCTACTAAAGATTTTCCCAATATTTCCATCTGCTAAAAATATGCTTTGGCAGAATTGCCAGCCATAGAAATTGAAACTCGTCTATTTTCTTAAAAGTAGAGATTGGATATTTTACATGTGATGGGCATGTGCAGATCCACGAGGGCACTCCTAACTGGGAAAAGATTGCTAGCGAGGCTGCAAGAACAATCCCAGGAAGAGAAAATGGAGGAAATTGTGACATCAAAAATCTCAGTAGAGGTTCAAAAATATACCTTCCAGTTTTTGTAGATGGAGCAAATCTCAGCACTGGTGATATGCATTTTTCTCAGGGCGATGGTGAAGTCTCATTCTGTGGGGCAATTGAGATGAGTGGCTTTCTAGAGCTCAAGTACATTTCTATCTCATCTCCTGGCACATTACATTGCATTACACAATGCACATTATTTCAAGGGAGGGCTTTCCTTTCCAAGGCTGTCTTCACAACTGAAATATATTTCTAGTGTCCTCAAAATTGTGACACCTATCTTTCACTTATATGATACAGTTTAAACACAAAATTGGATAAATTAGCATTTCTATCAGGCAGATAACGTCATCTCAGAAAAATCTCCCACCAAATACCCTGGGCTTTTGCAAGTGTTTTCCTATCATATCCGATCATGATCTGGTCATTTATTTTTGGCCAACTGTTGATGTCTTATTAACAGGTGTGAAATCATAAGAGATGGAATGAAAGAGTACCTTACCCCAATGGGTCCAACTGCTCTTCACGTAAATCCAATCTTTGAGATAGGCCCAGTCGAGCCGAGATTCTCAGAATGGTTGGTATTTGAGGGGATCAGCGTTGATGAGAGTGGGAGGCAGCACTACCTTGATGCAAGTGTTGCTTACAAACGTGCGGTCCTCAATGCCATTGACTACCTCTATAAATTTGGTTATTCCAAAGAACAGGTTCGAATCTCCATTGTCAGATATATCATAGTTCCTTGCCATTCACAAGCACATACACAAGCAAAGAGCATGCAAGAAAATACTGAGTGAGGATTCTGTCACATTATTAATCCAAAAGATACAATGGTGATTGTCAGATGTATCTTCTGTTATCATGTTGTCCGTGCGAAGGAAGGATCTCTGGAATAGTTGACTCTCCTAATGCTGTTGCAACCCTTGCCATCCCGACAGCTATATTTGATCAGGTTACCAATTCTACTCATTTCTATACAAATTTAATGCTTATAGATCATCCATATTTTACCCACATCTATAAATCATGAAATCATAAACGCAAAACATCCATTCAGATAATTAAACTTTAACAAACAGAATAATGTTTCCATTCAACCTCGAGATTCTCTTGCAAATGAGTAAAATCTCCCCCGACTTGTACAACCCTGTGGATTCAAAGAACAGCAATGAAAATTGACAATGATAATCTATCATTGGAGGATAATTCCTAATATTTATTCTGCAAGATATTTTAGCATATGCACACTATGCTAATGAAAGAACCTGCATAAAGTCTCAAGATCAAAATTTTGCCAATAGATGTAATATGAAAAACAAATGCAGATACAAAATGCTGGACTAGACAACTTGTTCATCAGAGGCCAACTTAACATTTGTCAGAAAGCATTTTCAATTTAATAAAATTTAATATATAAAAAAATGCATGTTCTAATGTGTTGAGTGATACCTGTGCTTCATGCAGGATATTCGGCCAAAAACAAGCAAGGTGCCAGTACCCCGGCTAGTGAGGAAACCTGATGTCCTAAAATGCACTTATGATGGAAATTTGCCCACCACAAAGAACCCTGGAGCCAGAGCATAACCCAAGGGTACGGGTGCTAAGATGAAAAAAAGGCAGATTTCCTTAAATGCACTAATAGCATTCGTGTATATGGTACATCTATAGGAGTATAATGCGGCTAAATAACCTCCTGCTTTTAAAAGCAGCAATTAAATGCTGTTATCAACATAACAACCATGTCATTAGGATAAAAAATTGTGCTAAAAGTTAAATTTCTAGCTATATTATTCAAATAAACGATTCAGATTTTCATGCCCAATGATAGTTGAACACCCATCAAAAGGTAGCCCAGCCTCTATTCTGCCTCAGATTATCAGAGATTTAATGGATGGCTTCTAGAATTTTTTGCAACGGCATAGCAAAAACCCTACGCACAATGTGACTCAAAAGGAAGTAGCTAGGCTAAAGTTGAAAATTTAGTCTATGATAGTGCAGTATCTCTGAAATGTAAGTAGTGTAGCAGAAAAAGATAACCAGTTTTCTTATATATGCATGAGCTATTAACTTTCTAGTTACCACTTTCATGCAACCTGCAACTCTGATACTAAACCAGTGTCTTGAGCATCCATCATGGATAATCCACAGTTGTGAAAGTGAAAATCAAATCCACCATGAGAACTTCACAAAAGCAGTTGAAGAACCAGGCCAACATACATGCAATTACCCACTAAATATTATTTCAAATGAGAGGCTAGAGGCAGGATTCGATCTCCTTATCTTGAGAGGCTAGAGGCAGTGAAAGAAAATTTTCACGTGAGGCCTAACATAAACAAAAACTACACTGCATTCCTGCCGTGAATGCCAAATTTACTCTCATGAAGTACAATTTAAATTACCAAGCAAAATAATAATGAGCTGATAGTAATGCTGCCACAGTCAATACGTCCACATGTTCATGAAAGTGGCATACAACAAATGCTCAGAGGAAACATATTGTATAACGACTAAATACCAACCACTTTATAGAATAAAGTCATTTCATTTTTTCATATAAACAAACTGAAAAATAAAAGTAATTAAGAGGGCTTTACTCTTCAAAATTTTCAGAACTTGCCCCTTGTAATGGATAAAAGAAAAAGGATGTTATAAACTAATGTCCAACTTATCCTAAGAAGTTACCTCAAATCTTCTAAACTAACATTTCAGATTCCCACCAGCAAATATATAGCAAGCAGGCCACTTTCTCATATTGTGCAATCAATAATATATGGAGAGTGTCCGATGATGTTGTAGAGCAGGGCATTGGACACCAACCGACCAGAGCCAAAGGTCGAGCTCCACACTCAGAACCTGAACAAAGAAGCACACAGTTAATAATTAAAGGAAGAGAAAGCATAGGGAAAATGAAGAGGATCCTTTACATTTTCAATTTCAAAGGAATTAAAAAAGGCTCTTGCTTAGAGTTACTTGAAAAAGATGAATGATATTATTGATATTGAAAGGCTACCTTCGCAGAAGCATTTTAAGAAGGGAAATATATTGCATCATATAAAATAATAAAACCGCACGAAGAAAATTTTGATGAAAGATTCCCAAAAGGCTACGTATTTCTGCCAATATAAACTATATAGTTGTGCTATTTAAAATACCTTCCTGCAAAGATTGTCAAAGAAAGCCTCATCCTAATCCACTCTTCTAGTTTGATGCGAACCAACTACAGCCTAACTTCGTATCATTGTGAAAGGTTTCATAACAGTTCCAAGAAAACAATGGACTTAGAGATGTTTGAATCATGAACTACCTTAAAATCATGGGAGCTAAAATTTCAGTGGAACAGCTTGGTAATTTTAGTGGAACAGCTTGGTTCACCAAAGTCATCATTCAAACAGAAATTACACATTACCATATGTGTGTGAATGAATAAAACAATTGTAACAAAGCACTATCAAGAAATGGTAGCTATGTGCCTGAAGTATAACCCACTAAAACGCCCAGAGATTACAATTAGCATAGAAAAAAAAATGATGCTGAAACCAATTTTTTTGTAATAAGTGGTATTAATGAAAGAAAGAAATTGGAGTTTTAAAGCAAGTACGAAACCAAAAGATTAATGTAAGAGCTTAAAAGGCAAAAATTTAAGGCGTCCTCAAAATGAAAAACTTTATCATGAGAGTTTGCATCAAATATAAAATTAATTTGCACACAAGTCATCAAAGACAATTATTTAAGAATTTGAACAAAATAATCATGATAATCCCTCTGTGCATTTGCAAATGAATTGAAACCAGCTGTATTCCATGCAAATTAAGAGAAACAAAGAGAAAAGAAGACACATATTTGAGGTAGTTTAACCACACAGCCTATACCTGCTTTCCTGATTTTATCCCAATCAACTCCCTTATTTTCTCAACAGCATATACTGAGCAGGCTCGTAATTCCACTTCCTCCTCACTGCCTGAACCTATTTCACTCTTACTCTCAATTATGCTGGCAAGGCTTGAACTATATTTTAGCACACCAAGCTGATGAAGCACTGCTGGAACGATATAGTCCGCAAACATAGTGATTGAGCCAATGTCATAAAATTCCCCATAACTCTGCCCTTTGAATGCACCCCATAAATCTGCAGCAAATATCTGAGCCCTTTTGTACAAGAATACCTGGTGACCTTTGTATACCGAGTGATCTCGAAAACCTACAACATTTTTATTAGTGTTTAGAGAGTCAGAATTCCAACAACCTCAAAAAATAAACCACTGTGACTAGATACAACCACATCAAAATATGTCAGCATGAGACATTAAGAGTATATACAGGAAGTCAGAAATAAGTAATATGGATACCAGGAAAGTGACGAGTGATAAGAGCAACAAGTTTTGCAGCTGATTTTCCACAAGATTCCACAAGATTGGATGCTTTACCTCCAAAGCTTCTTTCCAGTTCAAACCCAACCTACACCATGAAATTTAACACTATTAAATTTGGCCATTAATCTAGGGAATTGCACTGTCAACAAGTATTGTAGCAAGGTAAGTTTTACCTCACGCAATAGGCGAACCCGTTCATCCTCCAAAGGAAGCGGCCGAGGCCATTTCAACAATTCACGTAACTCGGGACCTGAAAGCAAAAGACTGTTCTCATCTTTCTGTCCAATGAAATAGAGCATCCTCAATGCAAGTGCACAATTCCATAGCCAAACTTTTATGCTTAGAACAGAAATGTACACAGATAGAGGTATATGTTTTTGTAAGACATGTAAACAGAAAGGTCCAAAAAGGCAATAAAACAAAGATAAATTTATGCATATGTACATATGAAACAGTTCAACACATGATTATGAAAACATATCTCACTAAGAATGGATAACAGTAAAAAAAATAAAGAAGTCGCCTTCTTAGTAATCTACTAGTGGCTGTAGTGAATATATTATTTCATGCATCAATTAATAAAGACTCAACCTGCATTGCTTTGGAAACTTCCCTCCCGCAGGATGTAGAAACCACATTGACACCAAAGTTAAAAATAAACTTTTTAACCAATACACATATTTAAGCATCAATATTCTTCAACTGTGATAACACCACTGACTAACGCTGATGTGAAGCATGCTCATAAGTGGACAATCAAGAACCTGTAGCTGTCTTAATAATTTGCTCTGCTATCCAGGGCTATGGGCTATGAGAAGCTCACAATAGCAGAGTAGTCATTTTGACAGCCCATTCCAATGTTGTCAACCTCATAGGAGCATTGGTTCAATTGTATGGTGTGTGTGAACACAAGAAAACAGTTCTATATGCTCAAAAAAGGATAACAAGTTCAAGAAAAAGAAGAAGAAATACCAGTGTACTTTTGCAGACGATCAGCATCAAATGCAGATTTGTCATTCTGCAGAGCGGCCTTTAGACCTGATGCTAAATGATCATAATTTAAATCCTTATCTTAAAGCATAATATGATCATGGAAAAAAAAAAAGAACAGGTATGTTAGTAGAGGAAACAACTGGAATTTGCATGAACAATGGCAAAAATAAACATAGAGAATATCCGGGGATTCCGTTTAAAAATTTGCAGCTATTACTCCAGGCAAATTGAAAATATTTGCAGAGAAATGTTGTGAGTTGCACATGGCATATATATGACCTAATTAACTGGGTGATTTGCTTCCTATTATTGCACCAGATATGACCAATTAACATTGAGTTCCCACAGCTGAAGTGCATCGAGTTTAAGTGTTGATGCAGGAACACGAGGTGATCATTTAATCCCCCTTCCTGCACTATTTTTTCATTACTAAAATGCCTAAACAACCACATTTCCCAATAATTTCACATCTTTCCAGAAAAAATAAGAAATCAATCAATGGGAAAAAGTGGAAAGGTGATGCAGTAATGCATCATCTTTCATTCGGTGTTTGGAAATAGTAACACTGAGATCTAAAGCAACTAAGACTCGGTAGCATATGCAACCATCCAACTTTAGAGCCACAGAATTACATATATTGATATACAATGCATTCAATTAGGATTTTCAAAAGCAATTTTCAATAAGATTGCACCCAAATTATATCAAAAATCTTGAATTCGTATCCTAGATTTTGAAAGAGTTCTTGGACCAAATAAGTAATGTCACATTTCTCTTCAGAAAAAATAGAACTTTCAGAAAAAATTAATTCAGCTTAGACGTTCTCCTATTGCCTTAGCTGCAAGCAAGCCATAAAATAAGTTATTCATACTTTAAGGCCATTTTCTATTAACTTAAAACACCTATGAAATGGCTCGATTTCTCATGAAACATGACTGGCAAAGTATTCTGCGACTATCTAACAATTAAATTCACTAACTGCAAATAAAAGCGAAAACAATAATTACTTCTGCCAGACAAACAACAAAACTCTCAACCTATTTTGCACTGAAAATATTATGCCAGTGCTAAGCAACAAACAGGAATAAAATACAAATACATATGCAGAAATTTACCAGGCCAAAAGCAAAAATTCAAAGCATCCAAAACAAACAGGTATTGAACGGTGAGGGGGCCGTTATCAAAGTAGTGAATCCCTTCATAATCCCACTCCACTTTAGGAATCGAGCCTTGGATATTCTCCACGACCCTCTCAATCCCTGCATTAAAACATTAGCCGACAAATACAACACAAAAACTTTGCATGCATTCATCAACAAATAAAATAAATAAATAAACAAAAGAAGTCAAAGAATGGACCTGAAGAGTCAACGAGAACGTGAGAAGAGTGAGTAGCAACCCAAGCAGAGCTTTCCCTCACCTCTTCCATGGCTGTAGTTTCAGTGAGAGTCTCTGTTTGGTTCGTTTTCAACCCTAAATGCAGTAAATATATAGAAATATAAATTCATTTACGAAAAACAAGGTGTAAAATTCGGATCCAAATTAGTTTAGTTTTTGTTTCCTAATTCGAAGTTTCCCGCTACTTGCTTTATTTGTTAGCGTATTGACCGACCAATGCAAGCGCGAAATTCCCATCAATAGCTATGAGTGAACGAGAAACTTGCAGTCTCCCACACTCACGTGTAAATGTAACCACCAATTGTCACGCTTTGTTGCCTGATAAAGGTTGTGTGAAAGGTTAATTGAACCAGTCAATGTCTCAATGGTATACAAATACAATGAAACCAAGCCGTCCTCCTTTGACAGAAAAATCAATTAATAAAACGACGGTGTATTGTCGGACACTGTTTTGGTCAACTTGGAAACAACTGGGTCTTGCATATTGGATATGCTGCGTCCTCGCCAACTGGGAATGAGGCCCACTACTTGAATTCGCCAACTGGGTCTGTCCTCACAGTTACCGATTACAGTTTGGGTTGTACATTGGAGAATTATTACGTATTATTGTAAACTTCACGCATGGAAACAAAATGACAAACTCATTTAATATGAACGAGACGGGTATGAAAATCATGTAAGAAACTCTGATAAATAAAATATCCTAATTATTCAAATTATAAAAACATATTCTTATTTTCTCTTTATATTACTTTAATTATAAGTTAATTAACTAAAAATATTTATTCTTTATAAATTAAACTTTTAATTTATTCATTTTCATTTAAATTTTAGAATTTTTTAGGTATAATTTAAAAAAATTAAAATTATGTATTCAAGTTAAATATTTAATAAAATAATTTAGAGTTATTTATTATTTCACATAATATTCATATATATTTTAAAAATAATTTTATTATAAAAATATTCAAATGATGTTAATTAATAATGTTATTAAATATCATAATTTTTATTATTTAAACCACTAATTATTTTTTAAAATGATATGATAATATATTGATGATAATTATTTTAAGTTAATAAAAAATATTATTAAAAATTTTAAATATAAATAAGTATTTAATATAAATAAAATAAATAAGGATGTGTCAATTAAAATTTTATTTAAGAAAAATATATAAATTTATTGTCAAAGTAATAATAAATCATTCTTATTAAAACTAATTTGACAATAGGTCAAACAAGTAATAAGAATAAAAGAAAAATCTTGAATTGAGAAGATTGAAAAGAGTTTGGGTGATAAGAAATTTTTCTTTAAAAAACAATTAATGTATAACAAATATACGGTCAATAGTCATCAATTAATAAAGAGATATAAAATTTTTTATATTTTTAAATTATTCGCCTTTTTAATATTTTTTTTAAGTATTAGAACCACTTAGTTACGGGTATTCAATTTTCATCAAATATATCACTTCAATTTCAAATACAAATATAAAAAAAATACACATAAAAATTTGTTTACTAAATACAATAAATTTGTTTCGAAAAAGATATATTTAAAAGAATTTTTCGTTAGGTATACGAATTTTAAATATAAACACAAATAAAAAAAATTTGTATCAAAAATGACAAAAAATTTTATAAATTTAATTAATTTTTCGTGGATGCATTATCTAGAGAAGATTAAAACGTGTTTTCAATTTCAACACACACACTTTTTAAAAAAAAAAAATTCTTCTTAACACAACAATATTGTGGAGCACAGGTAACGAGTGTAATTGATAGGCGTAACTTTACGCGTGCCGTATGCAAAAAATAGGCGAGAGAACACAATGAGCCGACATTGATCTGATGAAATGGGTGTTGAGTTTGCTTGCAAGGTTGTCAGTTAAGCACCCTGTCTAATTATAACAAAAGCAACCAATCATGCTCGGTTCCCAACTTCCCAGCAAGCTAACAAAGTCCTTCTAATCATATTTTCCATGCATTTATAAGAGAATCCAATTATTATAAAATATTAGAAAGAATAATCTAAATTTTTAACTATTATTGATACTTGTTATATTAATTAAAGTATAATTATATAATAATGTTAATATTTTAAAAAATACAATAATATGGATTATATGTATGTTTTATCTTTTAACAAAAAATTAAAATAAATAATATAAATGCATGGTGAAATTTAAAATATGTAATATAAAAAATTTAAAATTATTTTATATTTTATTGAGAAACGACGTCGTTTGGTTAATAATGAGAGGGGCGCGTAAAGTGGAAGTAAAAACAAAAATAAAAAAGTAAAAGAAGAAGAAAGAAAAAGGGGAAAATAATAATAGAAGAAAAAGCCGGTTCCCGTTCCAGCTAACTTTCTTTTTGGCTAAGTAGATGGCCATAAGGCCTCTCCAGTTCACAATCCATCTATACAGTAACGCAACCACTGATCTCCTCTTTTCTCTCATTTCACTTTCATCGAACACCTCGTCGACAACAATAACGACAATAGCAAAACCTATATCTGCTTCTCGTTTCCTATCTTCTCATTTGTTCTCGCCTTCTCGCTTCCTTCGTGGAATCATCGCCAGCGCGTCTTTATCCCACGCGCGACAGCAACAACATCATTGGTCAAGGCACTTAGCTTCACCGCAATACACGCTGGCTCAGAAGATTGGAAAATCAGTTCGGCGCCCGGGTGCGCCTTCCAAAGCTAGGGTTTACTCCGATGTCAATGTGGTTCGGCCCAGAGAGTACTGGGACTACGAGTCCCTCGGCGTCCAGTGGGGGTAATATCATTATTTCTTCATATGTAAATTATTCCTAGATAGTTTCTCTTGTTTTATTTTCTTCATGTCTCGTTTAGTTGTTGAAATGTGTTTGGTTTTTTGCTTCACGAGAGAAATTATAAATATTTATTGTGTAGCTCATATAAAGTGACTCCCCTTTCTTCGAATGGCGGATTAATAATTTTTCAGAGGTAAAAATTGTGCTCGATTAGGCTCAACCGTGCGGTTGTTTTTCTCTTTTCATATCTCAAAACTTATAATTTAGTATTTGAATGTTTCTTTATCCTCTATTTTAAGGTGCTTTTACGGTCAGGGAATTTTTTTTTTGGGTGCTTTAATTGTGTAGGGAGCAGGACGAATATGAGGTGGTGCGAAAGGTTGGCAGGGGGAAATACAGCGAGGTATTTGAAGGTGTGCACTGCACTGATAACGAGAAGTGTATTATTAAGATTCTTAAGCCTGTGAAGAAAAAGAAGGTGAGAAATGGGAACTGATTTTGTTAATTCTAAGATTTATTTTTCGTTTGATTATATGCTTGCGTATCAAGATTGTTGCAGTTGTGGATTGGCATCACATTTATTGCACAAAAAGAATGTTCAGAATTAAAAGGTTAGGTCAGGGAACATCTTTAGCTGGTGAATATTGGTGGATGGTCTAACTCAGCTTTTACTTGGCTAAAATATTTATTTCCTGGTCCTGGATTAAAATAATAGCCAACCAAAATATGCATCAAGAGAACTGCTTAATTATTGGTGCATTGTTATAATACTAGGAGAGCAGAGATCAAATTATTAAATTTTTACACTCTGCTTGTGTCAGTATATTTTTGCTCTTATATTGCATTGGACATGGATGAATGTATATCTATAGAATTTTTCCTTGGCTGATTGTATATCAAAGTTATGGTTATGCAACAATTTTTTTCGCTGTAATCTCCCTTGGAGAAAAACAGGTCTCTTCATAAGTAGTAATTCAGTTTTTGTGTTTGTGATGCTTGTGAAGCTTATGATTTGTGCTATATGGCTCAGTTTGACTCTTGAAGCACCAACTGTTTTCTTTGCTAAATGCAGATTAAGAGGGAGATTAAAATCCTGCAGAATCTTTGTGGCGGACCAAATATTATCAAGTTACTTGATATTGTTCGAGATCAGCAATCAAAGACCCCTAGTCTTATATTTGAATATGTGAATAATACGGATTTCAAAGTGCTTTATCCAACACTCTCGGATTATGATATTCGGTATTATATCTTTGAACTTCTGAAGGCAAGTGAACCTCTTGTTTGTTTTTTCAATTGATTAGTTGAACATGTTGCCAACTGTTTATTTGTCACCATTTATACCTATCCAGTAGAATATATATCATATGTATATTCACACACTTATGCATCTGGCTATTTGCATACTGTAATTTGAGATGTGGCAGAAGCAATGTTATTAGTATTTGGATTTTCTTTACTCTTGCTTTTCCATTCTGTAAATTTTTAAATGTTTAATTCTCTTTTCTCGTTTTCTTTTGTGTGGATGGCGGGATGGAGAATTTAGATAAACCTTCTCTTCTTTGCATTTTATATGAAATATGTGGGAAAGAGAAATGGCTTTTGGCAGGATGGATGAAGGAAGAGTGCAGTGTATATCAATGCTTGAAAAGTGCAGTTGGACAGCACTGTCCATATGTTTTATTAGAGTAATAGAAGATAACAGTTGTATTAGTATTGTTATGTTGACGATTGTGTTTTGACAGAAAAGATTTTCAGTAGATGATAGATTACAGAACATGGATAAAATGCAATATTTAGGTTGGTGCTGATTCCTAGGGAGTGTCTTCTTTATATGCAGGTTATTCCTGTGGTTGTTGAGATGATTTTGTCCTCGTAATGCTCAACTTTTCAATGCATAAGTACCAACATAATTTGGTTGTAATCAGTGTGTTTTCTTAATGCATGATTATGTTCCTCAAATAATGATCTTTGTCTTTGATGTCAATCTGGAGAGGGATGATCTTGAGCCCATGTACCTGGGAAATGCTAGTGGATGTAACTTTGTTATTTGAAAGGACTTCAGAGGATGGATCTTAAATTGTGTTGAATTCCAGTTTGGAAGCATGTTTATGACTTAATGCTATCTTTCCATAGTATATGTGAATGATCTTAATGTTTGAAGTGATTTTCTCAAATAACATGGGTGTTGACGTATAAGTACATCATTAGCTATTATTTACATCAACCTATTCTATGCATCTGCACAATCTTATAGTTTGCTTGTGCTCTATTTTTTAATAGGTTGGTTCTGAAGTTACTTTAACATTCTTGGATTTTTCCTTTTTGGGTTTTTTCAGGTCTTAGTTGCATAGTTCTAAAAAGAGACCATCTATTGAAAATACCATTTGTTTGGGACTCTCAATATGGCTGGGAACATGTGCTTTGGAGCAAATTTTAGGCGTTTCATTTGGACATTAGTTGTTAAAAGGATTTTCCTTACAAGTAAGATAATGGATACTAGTTTTTAGACCATTTATTAAATTTGTAGGCAGTGGACATTTACATTTTTGCTGCATACATCTCTTGCGTTTGAGGTGTATAAGTCCTGTCTAGAAGTTTGTTAGACATTGTGTTTGCATTTGCTTGATGCAATTTAAAATTGGAAAAGGAAAATTGATTCCTGTATATGACTTGTGTGTTGAGATTGCATACACTTATGAGTTACCTGTATCAGTTTTCTTCTGATATATGCATTGTTGTGGTGTGGGTTGTCAAATATTTAATTGTGTTAATTTGAATCTTGTATTTGATCAATCACATACTTATTTGTTCTTCATGTGATATAAACCTTAATCTGTAGGCACTGGATTATTGCCACTCACAAGGTATAATGCACCGAGATGTGAAGCCCCATAATGTGATGATTGATCATGAGCAAAGGAAACTCCGTCTTATAGATTGGGGCCTTGCAGAGTTCTACCATCCTGGCAAAGAATATAATGTTCGTGTTGCTTCAAGGTAGTGTTTCTTTTTTTGAGCAAAAATTCTTTCAATTATATTCTTTAGATTTTGACTTCATAGTTACTCAATTGTTTTCATTTCTTAAAATTCTAATTTTTGAGGTTTTGACTTCGTAGTTTCTGTCACCCAATTTCATATCTGCCATCAGATCGTAGAATCTATAATTTGCTGGATATTTATCTTAGGTGGTCTGATTTAGCTATTTGTTGCTTGGGAATGGGTTTAATTCATTGATGATAGTGGACTGGTTGGATAATTGACTGCTGATTAATTTTGTATTCGGATAATTGAATGCTATGGATTCAATCTTGTGGGAGTTTGTTGTTTATCCAGGAGACTAGGACTTCTGAGAAACTAGTTCTTGGTTTTAACTTTTGGGTTTGTAGTCAAAATTATGAAGTGTACTGGAGTTTCTTGTCATTTAGTGCTTGTGTAGCTCTGAACTTGAGGCTAGGGAGAGAAATTTTGTACTAACAAGTGATGTTAGAAAAAATATAACTTCATACGTTAGTAAATTTTTCAGGAAAGAACTTCTTGGTTCTGATGCTGAGTATCTACTGTTGCTCAAGGATTAACAAATACTATTAAATCAACTGGGATAATGTTGGATTTCAAATATTTATGTAATCAAAATTCCAAGATGATTTCAGGATAATCAGGTTTCTGCTGAAAGAACTTTGGTTCTGATGTCGAGTAGCTACTGTTGCTGAAGGATAAATAATTACTATCAAATCAACTGGGATAATGTTGGATTTCAAATATTTGTGTAATTAAAGTTCCTAGATTTATAAAGAATAGCCGGGTATCTGCAAAAAAAACAAAGAAGAATAATGAGCTTACTTTGGGGTATAATATGAAATTTTGGAATAGAAAACAAATGGAAAGATAAAGACAATGAAATTGAAAAATGAATAAATGTATCCTAAATATTTATGTCAAAACCCATTTATAGAGGTAAACGCAAACCTAAAATGATTTGAACCTGGTGAATAGTATAGTTTGATCAATGTAAGCCAATTGTAATTGATGAACTAACATGACAAATAACAAATATCTCAAAGTCTAATTATATGTTGTAATGATAGGTACTTGGAATAGAGGAAAGTGAGGCTGTCTTTTTTTATTTCTTTTTTTTTATATTTATTTTATCAATTTTTTTGGGGTTGGGATGTGGGTGTGCTGGTTGTTTATGTGCAAGCATATAATTGAACTTCAAAATTCATCCATTTTGCACTCAGGTGGGGGAATATTAAAGCATTTGCTTTCTCCAAGCGGATGGCTATTGCTGAGTTACAAGCTAATTTTGGATGGACTTATTTTCATTCACTCCTGTTAATATATTGTAGCAGTCACATTTCAAGTTCAAAAATTTAGCCTTTGAGCTTCTATTATTATAGTATTATTTATTTGCCTTTCTGCTATTTACATCCCAAAATACATATGTAAGAATGTAGCCATCAAGCTTCTATTTACTCTCCTCTTTCTATCTCTTTTTTTTTTTTCCTTGCAGATACTTCAAAGGTCCCGAGCTTCTCGTTGATTTACAAGACTATGATTATTCTTTAGACTTGTGGAGCCTTGGTTGTATGTTTGCCGGAATGGTGAGTATTTCTCCCCCCATTTATTTATGTGGGTGGCCAGGATCATTATTGTCTGTAGATTTGGGCTTTAATGCATTTTTATTCTTGAATTCGCTTCATGAGCATTTGTGGTGTGCATGCAACTGCCTTGGACATATATTTGGTTAGGCCTTCTCTCTGTCAAGTCTAATGGGGAAATGCCACAGATATTCTGCTGGCTGAGTATCAGAAAATGATTTTTTTTTTTTTATTCAGACTTTCTTTTTAGAGCCCACAACAGATCATGTTCAAAATTTAGCATCTTTTTAGGTATATAGTGTAGAATATCTTCAGGCTCATGCCATAGATGAATTTTCTTGATCTGCTTGCCTATTCATCCATGGGTGGCACATAGTCATGGCGAGGAGGATAAAAAATTTCATATAATACCAAGATTTGTGATGCTTATTATTGAGGCTTGTGTTGTACAGATATTTCGCAAGGAGCCATTTTTCTACGGGCATGATAATAATGATCAATTGGTCAAAATTGCCAAGGTATGTGGTGTTTTGTGGAATAGCTAGATAAAGAGTAATAAATCACTTGCATATTTATATTGCATTTTGTAAATAGTTATCATCTAGGGGGATATTTTTCTAGATTGTTGGCTCTCTGGATGTTTAGGGTGCATTCAGTACCATTTTCTAGAACTTGTTTCCATTTTCATTTTCGTTTTAAAAAGAACTGGTGAAAAACACATTTGGTTGGTGTTTTGTAAAAACTGTATTTGTAGAACACCTAAAATAGGTTTCACTTTTTAGTTACAAGGGTAAAATGACTTTTTGGTGTTTTCTTTGTTCTTGGCAAAGGATTCTCTCCCTCCACAAATCTCTCTTTAGAAGTGAAGTAATAATTATTGTTTATAACATTTTGTGATGCCATTTTTTGTTTATTATATTTAACTTAGTTGAAAATTAAATATTATATATACATATAAAATAAAATTTGGAATGATACTTTTTTTTTTAATTTGGTATGTTTAACAATATAAATTAAGACAATTTTTTTAAAAAAATTGAAAAATAAGATAACTATATATTTCTTCTCTGGAAAATTAAGATTAAACAAGTTAATTTATGTACCAAAATATTAACTATTGAATGTTGTGTTGTTAATGAAATTATTGAAATTCAATTCTTCAAAATATTTCTCCGAGACACATTTTACAGATCAATTTATGAAAACACTAACTGAAAAACATGCGAAAGGCACCCTTATTTTTTGTTTCCTTTTTAGCTCATGCACACTAAATAAATGTGTAAGAATGTCTGTCTGCCTGCAATATTACATTAGTATGTCCTGAATTGGAAATGTAATTCCATCTTTTGTTGTATTCTGTGGCAGGTGCTTGGGACTGATGAATTGAACGCTTATCTGAATAAGTACCGCATAGAGTTAGACCCACATCTTGATGCCCTTGTTGGGAGGTTGGTGATATGTTGATGGTTGTTTCAATTAATTTTATACCACTGAATCCTATAATTTTCTTCTTAGAACAATCCTTTTTCCTTGGCACAGGCATAGCCGGAAACCATGGTCAAAGTTCATTAATGTTGACAATCAACATTTGGCAGTTCCTGAGGTAGAATTCTTAGTTATCTTTAGTTAATGCCTTGTGCAGATTTAGAGCATATTCTAAATACATTTATATTTTGTTCTGGAAGGCTGTCGATTTCCTTGACAAGTTGCTACAATATGATCACCAAGAAAGGCCAACGGCAAAAGAAGCAATGGTAAGTCTGTGGTCTTTGTTATTTAGTGTCTATTGTTTGCACCCCTCTAGCAGATTTTTTGCCGGAAAGATTTATTTTGTTACAGAATATATTTGTTCGATGCTGAGAATATTCTGTTGTAATCAAACAACCTTCCTGTAATGCTCATGCAGGCTCATCCTTATTTCTACCCGATAAGAAATGCAGAAAGCAGCAGAACTCGTTCCTAGTTTGTACACCAAATTCAATATGCTGTTGAAGGTCGATGTCTGTCTGTCTTCCTTGAGCACAGCGGCCTTAGCCTTACTCTGATTTTGGTTGAAACCTTTGAATGTGGTGGTTTCTTGTTTCTGTTGCACAAAACTATATGCCACTACCTCTTCTCATTTTTCTTCATTTAAGCTTTCCTTTTAAATTTGTCTTGCAATTGCTGGTAATTTTATGTGTGCTATCACCTGCGAAAGATTTATTGATATGATTCCAGCAGAAGCTAAACTGGACTTAGTATGCTGGTTTTTTTTCCCCCTTTCCCTCCACCGCAAGATGGAAAATTTGCAATATGGATCTAACTTGTAGGTGTTATTACTTGGAAAATGGCTGAAGTTGCCAACAAACAGCCTCAATGCAATTTATTTATTTTATTGTTTTTGTTTCCCCTCTCTCTCATGCAATATATCAACGCTACCAATCTTATGCCTACCGGAAAAGAAAACAACTTAATACAATATTTGTAATTGTTACACAATTAAAATCCTAACAATCATTTAGTCCTAGGCGAAGTTCAAAGATCAAACATAATTGTTACATAATTTTTTTTCGGTTGTCCCTGCTTCTCATAATTGCATGCAAAGAGGCAATAAATTTAGCAGATAAGCGTCGAGAGAGCTTCCTAGAGTGCCTTTGCAGCTTTCAGGCTTAAGAGAAAAATGCCTGCTGCGTAAGCTGTGGCTCTTTTCAAACAAGGATTAGGCAACTAAAACAGCAATCAGAAACGTCGGGATTCTTTCTTGGTTATGGCACAGCAAAACTGGTTCACCAGCTTAATCTACCTTTAACATAGAAGTACCAGTAGTAGATACTTTGGAACCTCAATGCTCTGACTCTTGGGAAATATAAAACCTAAGACGGTCAACATGTGAGACAAATTCATTTTCCCCGCAATCCCTTCAGCGTGTTTCTGTCGTTCCAAATGTCCCAGAAGAGAATCGGCTGGAGAAAGTCAGCGGTTGCTAATTTCCTAATGGTCAAATAAGCGAGATAAGTTTACAAGCCAAATAAGACATGCTATGGTTTTGTACCGAGCATGCTGGCGTCTAAGATAATGAGTGCCTCCTCCTTCTCGACGGGGTAGACTTGGTTTCCTCTGCTACGACGGATCTGGGAGTTGGGCTCTCTGATGTATCCGAGCTGCTGATTTCCCCATTTTTATCTTTGCTTGCCCAGAGCTTAGAAAATATTTTTGACATGAGAACACCTTTCATTTTACCAGTAGCGACTTTCTCAGCATCAAATTTAGCACTATCATTACCATTTTTATCACTGTTACCGCCAGCAAACCTCAGACTAGCGAGCTCCCCTTTCAATGCTCTGATATCATCAGCTGTTGGTACTGAGTCCCAATCCTCCTCGGTGTTGGTTGTAATAGACCTCGAGCTCCCATGAGACCCGCCGGGGATTAAGGACCGAATGGACCCCGGTAAGTCAGGTGTGCTGTTACCAGCAGCTGACATAGTGGCTCTTACCTGCTCAAAAAAGAGGACTTGCACAACCACCCGCAAGGGAAGTCGCTCATTTTGGACAGCATGCATACAGGCTTCCACTGATAATTTCCTGCAGTCCATCAACCTGCAAATTCTCTTCCTCTCACTTTTGCTGATCCCAGGGTGTTCCTGCAATGAAAAAAGAAAAAAAATACATTAGAGCAAATCCAAAACCAATATAGCCTTTCTCAATGTATGTACAGACATGTTCTGGCCTCACATCTGAAACTTACTACTCCATATGCTCAAGTAACCAAGTTTATAATATGCATTAATAATAGAACTCAGCTGATATATGACTGCCTGTCATGCTTACAGTAGGTAGAAATTAAACTGGCTGGTACTTGTAATGCTATGTTGATGTTAAGGAAAATTGTCAAGGAGATGGCTGTAGCGAATGCAATCATTTACCATGTTATCACATTTAGGAACACAACGCATAAATATGCTAATCATCTTCTTTTCGCGTGTTCTACTTGGAAATAGAAGGTGCTTTTTGGATAGAACAGCCTATATTAATCAAAATAAGGGGAAAAAGTAGAGTAAATAAAACCTAGTTGATCAGGAGATACTAGAAAACTGGTTACCTTAAGATACATGTCAACAGCACGGTAAAGTCCATCATGAGATGTTCTTGGGAAACTCGACACAGTTTCAGCAAGATTAATGAATTTTGTGAGAGGTAAGTGAGGATCCTGTGCAATTTCAGCAAGGTAGCAATCAACCAACTTTGCCACTTTCACCTTGGAAGCATCCATAGTAATTCTGGGGCTTCTAATCTCCTGAAATTCATTTTCCAAGGGAAGATTGCCGTGAGCATTCCGCTCGTATGTCACAAACTCTTCAACTAGGCTTTGCACTATATCAAAATCGTATACTGTTGTTTCCTGGGCTGGAGCCCGAATTAAAAGATCAGCCACAGTAGCCTCCTCTAGCTGCTGACCAATTTTCCTCATCAACTCTCTCCTTTCCATTTCTCCACATTCTAAAAGAATTGCTGCTCGTAACAACTTAAGCAAGAAGCCGCAGGGAACACATCCTTTATCTTTTGGCAGCAGCAACATTATGGTCTCTGTCAGTGATCTATACTTTGTTACATCACCATTCTGGATCGTTCCTTTGCCAAACCCTGGCAACCTTCGAAGGGCATACGCATTTAAGGCTTCTCCAATTACATCAGCAGAAACTCTTTCTTTTGTTTTGATTGCTGATATCACCCTCTTATATAAATCAATATGAAGTTCACAGAGATCTTCTACCCACCAGTCCTTTGGAACTGACTGGGTCTTTCTCATACCATTCCAAGTAGGATCATTTCCATTTTCAGATGGGAGCTTTTTCCTGTTATAGGTGTATGACCACTCCACCTTTGAAGTATCAATCGAGGCCTTGGAAGCTATGGAATCAAGACAGTGGCTGACCACCTTAAGTTCCTCGGACCATGGAAGAAGAGATCTTGTAGTTTGAAGTACAATGATTGAGTCTTTCCAGCTACGGAAGATGCTAGAGCTAAGGAAGACTTCAATTTTGTAAATTAGGTTTCCTTTTTCTATCATTTCATACATCTCCAGGTATTCAGCTGCACATCGAGCTGCAACCACATTGTATGCATTGAGAGTGACTGTCATACCGTAACAGAACTTGGCACATATTTCAAAAGCAGCAGGTCCACCAGGAATATCCTGGATGTGAATTTCATCACTGTTATCTTCATTGGTGGTCGCAACCAGCTTCTGCAAGCGTGCACTCTTGGATAGAAGGGGGAACTACACAAACATTGTAAATATTAGTAAATACCAAATAAGTGATTACAGTTGAGAGTATGCAAATGCTGGTGAGAGATTATATTAGTTTTTCTAAAACCCAGGCCACACTGACCAGTCAAGTAGATGGGACTATTAACAGGCACAAATCAAGCGATTGGAAAATTAAACCTGCATTGGGTTTCCCACAGACTCATCATACACCAATGTTAAAAGAAAAGATTCTCTAGACGATTTGGCTCGGAGGAGGATCAAACTCTCGGTCTCCATTCCTACCATTGAGTAGGATTCATCAACAAGAGAACTCGAAGCATAACCAGATATACCCAGGTGGGATGAAATCTTGTGGGGAGGTGAAGAAGCAAGATGTATATCCTAGTTGTACTGCTTTTGTAATTTAGATCCATGTACTAATTAGTGTAAGTGGAAGAATTCATAAATTACGTTGGCTTAATGTTTTTATCAATATAAATGTAATGTAAGTTTTATTCAAGGTATAGTGCCTATTCAAGGTCACATAAATTTCATACCTTATGCAAATAGAACTTCACGTCCCCAACGTTAATAACTATGTCTGTTGCCAACTCAGTTGCTACATACCTGGACACAAGGATGTTGTTCAGGTTACATAAACAAAATCAAGCTTATACTTCATTAGAAATCAAGAAATGAAAGCACAAATGGAACAAGGAAAAGTAGAAATTTATTAGTTGTAGAGAAAGTTAATTATCAAAGAGAAGTCCAAAAATGTTATCACTGTGGCCTGCTCATGTATTTTTGAGGTTCTCTTTCTACAAACAGGGTGGAAAACCCACAGACAGCAGAGGGAGAATAAAGTGCAGTTCACATTTCTCAGCATATGTCTAAAAAGAAATCAGAATCTTAACCAATGATTTTTTTTAACCCAAAAAAAACTGTTAAAAGTAATATCCAAGAATCTGTGTCCTGATGAAAATCTGTATGTGGACACAAGCAAAGTCTAATGAGTAAGAGGAAAGTGCATAAGATAAAAAATGCAGCAACTACTCTACGAAGACAGATTCCGCAATTAATGAACAATTTTCTGAAAAATAGCTGTGCTTTCCAGCATGGTTTCAAACTTCTACACTGTTTATACAAAGTGCATAAATATCTTTCAGGAGCCATCAAATAGTTTGACAGAATTGAACTTAAAACCTTAAATAACTAACAAAAATGCTTTTATATGAACTCGATGGTAGGATTTGCCAAATCCTATAAATTGAGAATAATTCTACCTTGATATAGGCTTGCTCCAAGTTAATATAAATAAATATTTACTATTAACATTGCAGATTAGCTTTATTAATGAAAGCACAACGGAGATGAATACACACTCATGGAAATATATGAGAAGAATAACAGACATACATTCATTTTAAAATTTATGAGGAAGCCAAGGTCTTAACTTTTTAATTTCTAGGGATTTAGTGGAGCAGCAAAATCAATGGAAGAAACGGCAGAAAATCAAAGAGTGGCTGTTATATGTAATGCATGATGGTCTCCATCAATATGCCTCTTACATTTTCACTATTTTTCTTAAAAAATAAAAATAAAAATAAAAAATCACGCAAACACTAGTAAAGGATGATGAAGGATGATGAAGGCAGTGTTGAGTTTAGAACCAAAGTAATGAAGTTGAAACTCATTGCCCATTTGTATTAAATAGCCACACTAAAATCATATTTACGCTTGAACTGTTACCATTAACATATGGGAATTATTCACGATTTTGATACCTCAAACATGATTGCCAATTTGGTTAGTTTAACCTATTAACTCCCTTCCTCAGATGACCTTATAAGATAAAATATTCTTTGCTCCAAATTTCAAGTAGAAAAATTTTGTTCTGGTGCAGTGTCTGTTTGTCCCCTAAATATTGAGAAGCACAAGGAAAAAACTATCTACATCTGCCAAAACAACAACATATTGCTTGCAATGATTTTAGACATCATCTCTCAAAGTTGCCACGCATGCCCTAAAGCACTGAAGATAAAACCAGTGGTCAAGTACCCAGTTCAGTTGATACCCAAGCAAGAACCTCCGGAACTGATAAAGGTTTTGACATTCTTGACACTTAAGATGCCCATAACATTTGAAGACTAATCCTTCATTGGCATCAAAAACTCAGAAACATCCTCCAACAATATGCATGAGGTACAGGAAACCATATTGGAAAAGCAAATTCTGGTAGAAGGGCTGTGATATAGGTTATGATAACATAGCCAAAATATATTCTCATCCAAAGAAAAAACAAAATAGTCAACACAAATATAAAATTAGTAGTTCTCCATCGAAATGAAGAAACTCACCTAATATTGTCCCCCTCAGTCTGAAATGAATCGGGCTTGGATCCAAGTTTCATAAACTTCATTTTCCCAAATGAAAGATAAGTTGCTCGGTTTTCTGCCTAAAGATTCCAATCTTTGAATTCCACCAAATCTCTACTGCCAATCAGAACTGGAATTAGAAGATTTGAAGTAAAACCACAAAAGTGCGAATTTCTATCAGTTTTCTGGTGTTAGAATAATTATAAAATGGATCAAAGCAAAATCAGGTGAATTACTTGGTATGACCGAGTCTTTCCACAAACCGAGGGAGAAGAGAGAGAGAGAAAAAATTTTTCACTTGAACGTGAATAGACTCAAAGAAGTGTTTGCTTCCTCAATTGGTTACAGAGGCCAAGGACCCCGGACAAAGAGGGTCAAGTTAAGGGGACAACGCCTAAAGAGACTCAAAACGTATATAAATTCTCATGACCTGAGACACCCCCACTTGCTCAAAACTGACACCAGCGCCCTTAATCTACTTGTTTATCTAATTCTATTCTTTCTTTGTTTTGTTTTTTCAAAGATCACACACCACCAAGTCCTTTTTATTGCCCACAAGGTTTCAAAAACCCAAAACTCCTCAGATACATTCCTTTACCAAACAAAATGTCCCTTATCCTTTGCTCTCTTTTCTTTGAAGCTACAACACCTGCAACAAACAAACAGCATATCTCGTTAATTTTTGAGGTTCTACAAGGGAGCATCAATACCAACAAAGTTGTTTCAAGAAAGTAGTGAAAAACTTATAACATCTACGGATTGTGACACAGAAATGAATTCAAGAACATGAACATCCCCTGTTCTTTACCAAGTAAGGCATTAAAAATCAGCAAGCTAGAACTCGTGCTTGGCTCCAAAACACAACCCTATAAAAAGTCTCCCCCAGTGATTTTTCAACACAGGTAAGTAAGATACTGAACATACCGAACTACAGGACATGACTCACATCGAAAAAAAAAAAAAAAAAAAGCTCGAGCAGACTATCCCCATAGTCAACTCATTGCACGTATATAGATTAATTAAATTATAAAAACAGAAACAGAAACAGAAACAGCAACTGAAATAAGCCGAAGCCCCACTGAGATGAAAGAATGGCAAGCCAAGATCAGACCCAAATAACAACTCAAAAAAACCAAATAATTTCAATAAACCATAAAAAAAAAAAACATTAAGGATATTCAGTATAACTCACTGTAAGAAATATTCAAGCAAACATACCTTGTAATGATCTCTCAAATGGATGAACTAGCGCAAGCCTTCTCTTTATTATGATCGGTTTGTGTTGTGCAAATACAAAGTATCAAATACCAAACCCGTATGACAATGTTAATGTTAAGCTCATAAGCATTGCAGTGTAAATCTCTGGAGGAGAAAAAACGAAAAAAAGGAACCCCACAAAACACAAAAACCACCAAACAAAAACCCAAAAGATCACCCCATCAAAAAGATGAGTTGTTCCTCATCTTTTGACAGCCACCACTGCATACACACTCCCACATAAATTCAAAACCCAGAATGTTCCTTCTCTCTCTTTCCTTTGAATCAGCACCACCGTCCCCACCACCACAACCACAACAAACTAGCTAGCAATAAACTTCTCTTCCTCTAAAAATTTATCCTTACATCTCCAATTAACAAGAGAGAGAAAGAAAGTAATATAAAAGATGAGAAGAAGAACCATGCACAAGCATGACAGGAGGCCCCCCACAGAGACAAACAAACCAATTCTCTCTCTCTTCTTTTCCTTTCTTGCGTTTGGTTCTCTTTCACCTCATACAAAAACCACAATATAAATGCACGCCAACTCTGACAAGACACAACTTTGGTGTTTCCCTTCTGTAATACAAACTGACTCAGTTACTTACTTTACCTCCGTTTTAGTGAGAAACAACCCCTGTGTACCAGAAAACGACCCATCCATCTCTATTCCCCTCGCGCATTTTGATAATGATGGCATCCATCTCCTTGTTTTTTTTCAACAATTCATTATTAAATTCTAAAAAATAATGAAAAGTAAAAGATAGGCTGTCTCTTGTTTTTATCGTGATACATTTGTTTCTCCATAATATCGTGATATCAGGATCACAGGGACCTTTGGCTAGATTCTTGCTGTGTATCACATGGCTTAGTGATGGCTTTTCAGTTAGAACACTCGGCTACTTTTCTCTTGTCTACCTTCCCTTTTCTTTTTCCATTTTATTATACACACACACATACATTCCTGTATACATACACATATATGCGTATGTATATACGTATATAAGTATTATTAACTTATACTTAACAATTAATAATTTTGCTTTTGACAACTAGGCATCCAATGAACCAGAAAGCAAGATCAAAAGTTAACTTATGAATGTTTTCAATTGTTTGTATTTTATAATTGATTACTTAAATTAGTCCAATCAAAATAATTATGAAGTTTAGTGGACAAATGGAGTCCACAGTACTGAACATATCTTGGTTTCCCCTCACATGCAATGCTCCAATCCCACTCTCTCCAATGTCATTAGAATTCAAAACAAAAAATTATATTTATTACACAATCACTTGGAACTTATCATATTCTCCTCCTTTAATAACTTATCCCAATGATAATGCTCCATTTAATTAGTGTTAATGCATCACTTAATTGCCATCAAGAATCTCCTCAGTGTCCTTTTTAAATCTTTTTTTAGGTTGCACACTCACCTGATGATGCAGATGTATTACAGAAAACTGTACCAGTAGAGAGATTCTATGCAAATTGAGATTTTGATTCTTGAAGAAATTATATTGAGACTCTTAATCAAATTCGAAAAATACTTGGGGCGCAATATTTATTTTTATGCAGGAGCAAATATGCTAATAGAGAGTTTTCGAAATTTTTAATCCTCGTCGAATAAGATGGCAGCAAGATGAACACGTATTGGAGTTGCCGATATACATAATTACGATAATTATATAAAAAGATAAATTGTCATAGTTATAGTAGGAAAATGAATGAGTTAGGAAATATATACATATCACAAGTGTGGTTGAGGTAGTGGAGACTGAAGGTCCTACATGTGTTAAAAGTCCTGAGAAGGTTTGTAGGTATGTAGCCACTTGATCCAATGATGGATGTCACTTTTTGTTTGGATTATGTCAAGTATAAATGACCCTTACCCATGTGGGTGTTGCTGGACTTGCATGAATTAGGGCTTTGCATTTTGCATAACAAAACATTATCTTTCTATCTCCCACTTTATTGCCATTTATCCTTCTGGCTTTATGCTGAATTCCTAATTTTTTGGGATAGGATTTGCTACCCCATTGCTTCATATTTTTCAGTACATCTTTGGACTCATTACTCTTAATACATATGTGCGTATTAAAGAGAGAAAAAAAAGAAAGGAAGAAGCTTTATGCAATGTTACTCAAATTAAGGTAATCATGACAGTGCACATGGCCATAGATTCTGATGCTCAATTAGTTTATGTTATATGCACACACATTGGGAATCTATGCACATCGAGTGAAACTGATTAGGACCGTGAACTCATCATGTTACTCAATATTTCGAACTGATAACCTTCAAAAGCAAAAGATCTTCCTGACAACCTTCAACTTGGATTCATTGAATTTGCAGTATTTGACCTTGTGGGTTATTAATCAGTTAATATTAATTAATAAAGCTTATACATAGTTATTAGTATGCAGTTCCCCTTTCAAACTAGTGATATAGTACATAGTTTTGTGATTCCTTCCTTGCAAACTGTGGGTGGTCCTGTCCCTGAAAATAGGCTTTTTCTTTTTTCCTGAGCTTGGCATTCTTTTAAGCTTTAGCTTCTTCAAGGTGACAAAGTACCCAACCACAGAATAATTTCCATGGTTGTGCTATCTCTCTTCTTTATCAAAGTATTCCTGCCAAACTCATCATCATGCCCTCCATTCACTCACATGAGCACCTCTCATACTCTCATAGGTATATAGACATGAAAAGATATTAGTAACAGTTAATAACGAGGGTATACTCTCAAGGGCGGCACTGAGTTTTTGAGAGGGACACTAAATTTTTCTGAGTTTTTGATAATTTTAAGAGAGTTTTTAAAGTATAATTTTTATCAAACTTAACTTTAGATTAAAAATTAGTTAAATTTTAAGATTCTAACTAATTGTTTATATCGTCTGTCACAATCGTTTCTCCCAGAGCCATCCATGCCTACTCTTGTACAGAAGGATGTATATAGAAATGCGACTTACCAACATCAATGCATAAGCACTGTTTGATGAATGTTAGTAATAACTTTTATATATATTTACAATTAGATGGGAGGTTTCGTGTGCATTATTCCATTCAATAAATTGAGACCTTAGCAAGGGAAGAACACAAGTGGACAAGAGGAAGCGCACGGAAGAATCTACTGTGGCATATATAACGACAAACAGTATTGAATTTTGAAAGAATATCAAGGGGGGGCCGCGCGGTAGCTGCAGTATGATTATGATCAGATCGACGCATGTATACTATTGCCATTTTCAGTAATCAATACCAGCACTGTTAAATGATGGCATTGCTGAACTAAACCTTTGAAGTTGAATGTGTAGTTGCAGTTGCAGCAGGCTTTAATTTGTAGCATGCAGACAGCACATTAGACATTGGTTCAGTTCGGTCCAGTCCATCATTCATTTCACTCTCTTTAGACATTCAGTCATGGAGATTCCTGCCATTTGTATTGCCACTGTAGTGAGCTAAAGCAAGTGGTGTTTTCTCTGAATTGGAATCTGTGCAAAGATTCCAAGTAAAATGTTGATCACCACCTTGTTTAAATTGAGCTATTGTGCGTGGCATCTCATCATATCCGTAGACTGATTGGTAAAATATTAAAGGTAGAAGAGTAAAAGCATCACTCTTTACATCATGATCCCCATTCAACAGCGTAAAGCTAATGTTGAAGAGATCCAGTAATAAGAAGTAAACCACCAAATTTACTGAGGTTCAGACTAGCCGGATGGATTACTTTTGGAATCCTGGTTCATGGAACTTGATTGATTAATAAGTACCATTGAACCATGCATGCTCAATCCTTATAAGCCTCCCATCTACTTCTTACCAGAAAATAGTGCCTGAAATGTATAATTAATCATAAAATTGCTCATGTATCTCCAAGTAAAGCAAATAAAATTTGAGTAGATTAAAGAACCTTGGACATAGATGCCTAAAAGGTTTTCAAAAGAAAGATACTCCAAGGAATGCCTTGATGTATGGTATAGATCATCAAGAGTGGCAGAAATGCCACCATTCTTACTCTGGAATCTTTAAATTTTAAGTTGCTTATGAAAGCTACTTCCACAAACGAGCCAAACTGATGACCTTCAGAATTGGCCATTGAGGCCGACTTAATCTGTTGAATATAAGCAGGACAAACAGCCGTATGATCACTACAAACTTTGACAAGTTAGTAGCTTTTTCCCCCGGGAATACCCAAACATCATCCTAATTTGCTGGCCTTGCGAACATTGGAATTCATCCTTAACAGGATGTTCAATAATCCACACAACAAAGCCGGTCAAGACAAAGAAAGCAGCACTGGTTAGCCAAAGATATGTTTTAAGCGGCTTCAAGTAAATCGACGTTATTTTGCTGCATCTGTTGGCACTATCATTCCAGTGCCCGTGCCAGCGTATGGCAATTTAAAATCAACGGACAGAGTAATGCTGGCAGTGATTGCTGTATCTCCCACGACAGCATCATATTTCGGGTTTATGAATTACATGTAACGTATAAACATGTAAATAGGAAAGGAAAAGGAGAGAATATTCGATGTGAGGTACTTCGCAAATTCTCTAAATCCAGCTTTCACTGAAACGCCAATTCTTAACGTCTTGCCACTGATTCTGATTGGGGACGCCCTCCCTTCAGGAATGGCTGCATATCCTTCTGGCCATATGATGGCTCTAAGGACATAGGTGAAGGAGTATTATCCCATTTTATTGATCAGCAAATTCATTTCCTTGGTAATCCCAGTTGTTGGAGTCCAAAATCCTACGCCTTCTTGCCCCAAGTTTCCTCATTACATTTACGATTTCAAATGCCCCTGGAATTTGAAAATCACCACTAAAACCCTTGAACCTGCTCTAAGGACATAGGTGAAGGGGAAATATGCCAGAATTCCATAGGTATCTAATTCCGTTATCTCGGCATTGGGATTATCCCTGTACATTTTCCTTCTCCACCTCAGAGTGAAATTGTGAAGCTCTGCTGGAAAATAAGGCTTGAAACCCACAACCCCCTTGCATGGACTCATCTACCGTTGCATCCATTGAATGGAAGAAATTCATAGCTATGCCATTTACAATCCAAGCATACCCTGCACTCATCATACCTAACTTCTTAACGTTCAAGAACAGAAGAGATGGAAGCGTAGGCACATGAAAAACCTTTGTCCATATAGTCATTAGCATATAGCGGGGTTTTGACGATTTGATAATCAGTAGACGACAATGAAATCATTAGATGTTAAATATAATGCAGTATGATGACCACCGCAACACTTTCAAACACATGCTTAACAGCATAAATGGCCATGGAAATGCAGCTATTGCTGATCTTCTCTGGCCAGGATCGCATGTCAAGGATGACTCCAATTACAAAAATTACTTGAATTCTTTTACATTTTTTTTCATAATTTTATCAATATGTTATATTATTATTTTTATTTAAGAATTTAAAAATTAGAAATAAAAATTATAATACGAGTTGTTAATTACAATATTTTGCATATGATTAGAAAATAAACTAGAATTAGCATTCAGTGTCACTCTGAGAATCCTAGGCTCGAAATTCCCAATTGCTTCTCACAGTCGCCCCCGCGACGCCAGTATACCGCACGCCTTGCCCTCATCTACCTAGCTACCAGGCCCCCGCCAGGCCTCGAAACTCGCTTCGTCAGCCACAGCCACGTAACAACCTTCTCGTAGTCAACAAAATTTTGGTTTTTCATTCTTCTGTTAACCTTTTTTGTTTCTGTTTTGGAAGTTAACTTCTTGTTGTTTTGCCACTTGAGGGTTTAATTGAAT
Source organism: Swietenia macrophylla (assembly GCA_032401905.1). Lineage (NCBI taxonomy): Eukaryota > Viridiplantae > Streptophyta > Magnoliopsida > Sapindales > Meliaceae > Swietenia > Swietenia macrophylla. Next base: position 5,772,986 of record CP135560.1, on the reverse strand, counting down.
TCTTTATGACTTTTTTAATTGTGTTGATTATGGTTGCTCTTGCTCACTGAAAGTTGAAACTTCCAGAATTCCGCTTTTGAATTGCAACAAGATGTATTATTGAATTAGGTTTAATTTTAATTTTAATTTTAATTATTTTTTCTCTAATACTACAAGTTTACAGGTTATATTTCAATATTGAAATTTAATGTCCATGTAAGAGTTTATTTAGTTCAAAATAGCTCAAATTAGTACTGTGTTTTGTCTCTAAAGCCTGCTATCCATAGGTTAGACTGAGTTTTTCCTTCTAGTTGGTCCAGGTTTTAAATTTTTGGCACACACATTAGTGCCAAAACAGCAAAAGTTTGAGCCGATATTCCCACTCACTCAGTTCATAAAGTAATCTAATGTCCTTAAGGAAACTTTTCTCTCCAATAAATAGGTGGACATCTAATAAACAATCAACTCTTGCCTGTTGCATATCCTTGCAACAAAATTTTCAATGCTGGTTTGACAACTAATACTGGTTTTGTTTGCCTTTCTTTAATATCCAGAAAGCTGTTAGTCTCATTCAATGCTCAATGTTCTATTATAATTTAATGCTTTTTGTGTTTATATTTTTAGAGTGTAAACAGATTTCTAATGAAATTTTGAGGAGTCTTTCGTTGGAATTTTATGTTATACAATATTGTAGGACCAATTAGGAGTTTTAAATTGCTATGTGGGTCAAATTTCGATTCTTGTTGTGGGAAAGAGTTGTGTTTTCCTGCAGTTTCAGGGAAATTAGGAGAATCCTTTCTGTTAATTATACATGATTATCAGTTGCTATATTCAGATTATATTTTTTATTTGCAATCAGTTGGAATGTGATTATTAGTTACATTCTTTTGTTTTAAATTTTAGTTGCTGTTGCTTTGAATTCGAGGATACTCTCATTTAACTTTTGGTGATATTAGGAGTTTCTGGGATGCTTTTGTTTAGGCTTTATGATTATCAAATGAATTCTGGCCCTAATATATGGTTGTTTGGTTGTTTTGGCGAATTTATACCTTAGTGACTTTGCAGTTCTGCCAATTGTAATCTAATTTTTGCAATCAGTGAAGTAATTTGTTGTATTCTATTTGTCATCTTTGTTTTTGTAATTTCTTTTCCCTGGTAACACCGTTTATCTGCAAACTCTACCTTATTACGTCTAGAATCAGTGTCTGGTCAGGCTGTGGATTTAGCATTAAATCACAAATTTGTATGGTTAACTTATGCTTATTTCTACAATCATATACGCTTTAATTTTTTCGCAGTTTGAATTTCTGACACCTACACAACAAAGCTTTTGGTTTGCTGCATATCATCAGAAAATTTGACGATGTAATATGGATTCATGTTACACTGGAGAGATATTGAAGTGAGTCCATTGCATTGATGTGTGTTATGATTGAATTTACTGGATTCAGATTTTTTTTTTTTGGATTGAATTTGGTTTTTTGTTTTGTGCGTGCAGGCATTTGGAGAAGCAGAATGAGCTTCTTACTGAAGTCCACGGATCAATGTCTTATGAATTGCATAAACTTCAGGTTCTTTCTATTAGCTCTTTCTTTTGGTCTTGTTATGCCTTACTAACTTAAGCGGTCTTAATGCAATAAGATGTTGAGAAATGTTTTTGACCTTCTAATTTTCTAGATGACTGTTATCATTTTAAGGTCCTTGTCCAGAAAATAATTTTGCATGTACTATCACAACTATTAATTTCAGAACCATAATTGTTGGGCAAAATTTTCATTTATCTTTCCCTTAAAAGGCTGTTATTTGGATAGGACCAACGCCAAATATTTCATGTTCTATGATTTGCAGGTTGAGGAAGAGATGCTTATGCGTAAATTTTATGAACTTACGACTGCACATGGTCTAACTAAAAAGGTATGCTTGCGCCAGAGAGGTTTCTATATAATGGATTTGAAATTACTATTGTTTTTTTTTTTTTATGTGTATGTTTGATTATTGTCTTTCATTTGTCTGGAAGAGCAAATTTCCATGTATACTCTGACACTGTGGTGAGAGGTGAGAAACACACATGTATTTTAGTTAGATCTATGGCAGGCTGTTATGTTCAGATGTTACCTAATCATAAGAAAATAGAGTGCTGCACAACAATTGATGGTTTCTCTTATAATCAATTTTGGACGAGTTAAAATGGTTCCTGCATTGTAATGTGGTCTAAGGTTTTCAGCAATATCATGATTACTTGAATATTTAAATTTTGGTAGTTAGTTAATTTTCTGTTTATTTGTATTGTTTAGCTAATGTGATTTTTGTTTTTGCTATGCTCATTTTCAGAATGAAGAAAATACTAATGTTTCAGATGATGGTGAAGCTGGAAACCATGCTGTTTTAGCTTGTCTACCGGGCAGTGATCAACAGTGAGGATGCAAAGTTGTTCATTCTTAATAAACTGTCTCAAATCTTTGTCAAATCGGGTGACTGCAGCCCTTCACCAAGCCCAAGTAATGATTCTAATGACATTTTTTTTCTCTGATCTATACGATGGGGTGTGTATAAGGTAGTTCTGGAAAGTGAGCGAGAAGGAATCTCTAGATGTCAATTTTTTTAGCTTAATTTTTGGAAAATTGAGGTCTTGCACGACGGTCTACGTGACCTGGCTACTGGCTAGCCATTGTGGGTGTATCACCAGATTCTTTTCACTGTTAAAGCCATCCAAAATTAATAAAATATGCCATTGCTTTCTGGAACGTACGCCTAGAAAGTGAGATGATTTTGTTTTCTGAAGAATATGCCTTGCTGTCTTTCTCTGGACACTAACTGAAGCATATTCTTTGCTCTTATCGCAATATAGGAACCCGTTCTTTGCTCTTATCATAATATAGGAACCAGTCCCTGCCTTCTGAAAATCACCTAGGAGAACAAGTGTACATGAAACTGTCACTAATACACCAAAATCATCAATTATACAACTTAATTTTGATTCTCTGACTCTCCAGAGATTCCGAAAAGAATTTCTTCCATTCCTTCTGTTCTTCCTCTCACTCATCTGAATTCTGAATTTGAAATAAAAATCAACCAGCCATAGCAGTCTGTAGGCTCTTGATATAGACTTTCATAGAAAAATGCAGATTCATTATAACACATATTATTTGGTATATCACACGTTTCCTTTTAGACGAGGAAGACTTTTAGACAACCAATGCGGGTTTTGCTCCATTTGTGAAGGCTCTGATGAGCCTGGACCAATTGTGAGCTCTAAAAGTTGACATCTCAGTGCAGGAATATCCTGCAGCACGTGGCGGCTATTACCACCTCCATAGAACAGTTGCCATCCGCGAAGAAAATTGGTTGGTAGCTAGTTTCTCCGGTTCAATCACAAGTTGTGCATATCATGGCTCGAATATAATAAGCTAAGTCTATTTTCTTTAGCTTTCAAAATTCATTTTCGTTTAGAATCTTGGATATGATTTTGAGACTAACCTATTTGTTTTTCTACCCCTTGCCGATGATCCTTTGCATGACAAAAATCTATGCAGTAGAATCTGAAGGAAATTGAGGAATTAAAATGGAATGAGGCAGTCAATTAATTTTAGCTATCACGTGACAGACAATTGCATGTTATTACTAGTTCATCCACTCAAATGCACCAAGGCAAGCATCAATGTCCACGGATTAGTTAACAGCAAATCCAAATTAAAAGGTATAACAAAAGCAAAATCTAATGAAATAAAAGCAAAAGGAGTCTACATCCCTCCCCACCCCCGCAACCCCCCCACACGCATACATATATAGCATAGAAGTCAAAAGAGTCTAATGAAATATCCCCATTAGTACAGTAGAATGCAAGAAGCAAAATAACCAATTCCTGCTTCATTCATGCAATACACTAAGTAAATCGCTTTATGTAAAGATAAAAGTAGTCAAATTCATCCTGGAATCTGTACCTACTAATCCTACTTGTACCCAAACAACCCCACATTCTCCATAACCATTCTGCATTGCTGGCTTCAGCTGAGAACAAACCGACAGTGAAGAAAACCTGAAACAACCAATGCTCAAACAATTAGTAAAACCAGGAGGAGTAAGGACCTAAAAAAAATTTAAACTCTGAGGTAGCTTAAAACAACTAGTAAATAAAAAATCAAAAGACTATAACAGGCTAAGCAATTTATTTTCTTTAATGCTTTACTTGGATCGGCATTGATAAGCATAGCAGTTCCTCCAAAGCCACAAGTCCCTCCATTTCTCTTGGTCTTCTGCCAATAACTATTGAAAGCATAAGAAGCATGAGCAACAACAGTATCAGGATGGAAACATCTACCACCAGGCATAATTTCTTCACAATCAGCACCGCCTTCACCACAAGCATAGTCCATTGCCTCCTGCAAAGTCTCGGCAGGCACATTCGGCTTAGCTATGCACCACAGCCTTTGCACCAACCCTACAGCCTCCGGTGCAGGCGCCACATTATTATCTACTGGACTGCAAGGAGGTAATGAGAACCCATGAGGCGGTGTGGCCCGAGGAGCGGATGGAGGCATAGAGAAGGACATTGGTGGTGGAGAATCTGAAGGGAAAGAAAATGGCGGTGGAGCAGCTGAAGGTAGAGAAAATGGCGGTGGAGAAGCTGAAGGGAAAGGCAATGGCGGTGGGTAAGTAGTGTGGGATTGCGAGGGTTGTGGCGTTTTGGTTGCATGGGCAGGGATAGAGTAGCCGACAGAGGAGTGAATAGGAGAGATTTCTGGTAATGGTGTTGGCCTAGCTGGATATGGGTTTATAATCTTGGATTCAATATCAGAGAGCTTTCTGCTCATGGGTTTTGTTTGCTTTGGAGTTTGGATTAAGACATTGATTTTTTTGAGCGTTGAAAATCCAAGCTTTTTAATATATTCTAAGTGAGAAGACACAAAGATGGTAGTTTTATCGGATAAAGGAAAGAACTTTGGAGGTGGCTTCATGGAGTAAGTGGAGTTTGTAGTGTGGAGAAACTGCAACAAAGGTTTGATAACTTTCTCACTTAAATCATCTCTAAAGAGAGTTAAATTTGGGTTGAAACAGTAAGAAGAGAACGCAGGGGAGACTTTGATTTCTTTCTCCAAACCCCATCTTCTAAGAGAGTAATAAATGTTCTTGAGAGATGGTAGAATCAGACCCAAGTTGTGTTCTTGCTCTTTTTGGCACAGAAGATTGCTACCCACAACAATGGTAGTGATTTTAGTGGCAGGGTAGTAAGCCAAAACATTGATCCTGAGCCAACTCTCAGCCATCAAAACACTGTTAGAGATTTCATGGAGATGTTTATCGCTCACTGAAACTGCCACAGGCAGACCAGAATGAGATGCTGCTTGAGGAACCTCTGGAGCTGTGTCATAAAGTTTAATAAGTTCAACAGATTCTTGACCTGCACCTGCAACAAAGAAAACATGCATTCAAGAACTATTCCTCTCACAGTAAAACAGAAGATGCCGAAACCTACATTTTACACTTACCAGTAAGACCCAGTAAACAGAGAAATAAAAGGTGAAAGAGCCACACCATCTTCAACATTAAAGTGGTGCTTGCACAGGAAAGACAATGTAAAATCTGCAGAACTTGGGTTGCCAGTGAGAGTGATACACTTCAACTATTGACAACTTTACAAAAGACTCCCGTTACCTTTCATCTCTCTGCTTTTTCCGTGTGCTTTTTTCTCTGAAGCCGTTTATAAATGAGGCTTTTGGATAAAATATAGATATTGAGGGAAGCCATTAGCTCTACTTCTCTTCTGTACACAATAATACCCACTGTACACTTTCTGAGATACTTCCACGCAAAATTTCCGAGTTCTTCAAGTCAATGGGTATTTGGGGATATTGGGATTTTTAGAAATAAACTTGTAGCATAATTCCAAGTCACTAACGAGCTTGGCTTGGCCACCAAGAATGCAAAATGGTAACTGCCGAGTAGATGGGTATGGGGACGCGTGGAGGAAGAACAAGAAGACCGTGCATTGGTGTGGGGACTCTGAACTTTGAAGAACCCAAGACTCCTTCACACACATACACACAGTAAAAACGAGAGAAAGATGGGTCGTTCACGAGGTCGTTTTTGCTTTTCATGAATCAGACAAGGCCATCACAGGCGGTCCACATCACGTCCAAAATGATGCCGCTTCCACCAGTTGAAAAGAACGTTATGGGCCACTGGCTTTTCCTTTTTCTGCGAGTTTGCCGTTTTAGTCTTACCTTGTTGGAATCTTTGAACATCCGAGACTGAAGTCGTACGAAAGTGGGGCCCATTAAAAGAAGACAACAAAAAGGTTATGAGATTTCAGGGGCCCACCGGGAGAATGAACTGGCACATTTTGGATTGGGACCAGATGATCGGACGATGGATATTGAAACCCATCGTCTCCTTAGTGTTAAGCTCTGTGATTATCGTTGACCATACCAGGTTGGATCTCGATCGTCCTCAACCTTACACCCAAGACTTATGAAGGGCTAGGATAGTGCGACAGCAAGCTGGCCGTCCGGTTGACGATGGTACAGTACAGTACTAGTACCAATCCATCACACCCATATTTTGTTATAACAAGAATAGTGGGTCGTATTTTGCACATTGATTGTCAATCTACACTTCCCCGTTCCCATTTGCATTCGTACGAAATACATGCTCTTGGGTTAGAGGTTTGTGATATATAAAGGAACGGTTTAATGCATGAAAGTAAAGATAGTGAACTGTGAATTCAACTAAGTCCTTGTTCATAATTCTTTACGCCGACAGCATCTAATGTTCCTCAAACAATGTGGTATCCCACACCGGGTATATCCTTAATCCTCCCCTCTCTTACTAAGGGTATAGTATGTTCTCGTGAATTATGATCAATACCAGGCATATAAGCAGTGATTCCAAACCCAAAGGTTTACTTGGGGTGATAGGGAAAAACTTTGGCTAGCATGTAAAGCATGGATGCTAAGTAAGCCTTAGTTATTTCAAGGCGTGGGAAACCAGAAAAGAAAAGAGAGTAAAGGAAAAGTGCATGTGTTGCCTAGCCTGTGTTGTCAGCTAGAAATGCTTCCCATATTGTGGATGCAATCCGGAGGAAAATAAGCATAAGATCAATTTTCGTGTTATCCACTCCTTGAACCTAAACATGCACGCAACTTTGCCTCTGTTTTCCACGCGCACTTGATAACTATTCATACTATCTTTTGTTCCTTGTGCTAACCAGTAAGATTGGAATCAAAACAATCAGGCTCTGTTCCATCATGGCATGCATGCAGCAGGTGTAATTTGACTAAACGGACATAGCGATGTTGATGTATACATGTATAATATGACATTTTTTTGTCCTCGGAAAACCATGAGATATTCCTGTTAGAATGCTTTGCTATCGTTTCTGTAATTGTTTTCTTCAAATGGAGAGATCATCACATACACTCGTTCAATAATTTGGACAATAGAACCATCTCATCTCATATAACTTGTCTTACTGTAAAGAAAATTTGGCAATTCGACAAACAAAATTTGAAAGCTCAGTTTGTTTTTTTATCTCAGCGGCTGACAGTAGGGCACTAACTGGAAAGCAAATGTTGTGCTTTGCCCAATTGTGCTGTTAACTTAACCTATTCTCCATATTTCAGTTTAATTATTAATTTATTCTTTAATTTAATAATCTTCCAATGATGACAGCTATAATGTTCAAGATTTGAAAAGCACTTTTGAATGATTATCCTTCAGTAATATAAGTTCATCGCTAGTAGACATTGCCACCAACAGTAGCACTGCATAAGCCAAAGGCCAGTAATGCCTTAAGAATGAATTGTCGGTCAACAGGAGCTTCTCTCATAAGATACCATGCAACAAAAGAAACCAAAGTATCCGTTTCAAGTTTGAACATCAATTCAGTCAGGTTAATATTGTAATAAGGTGTTTTAATAGAACTGTTTGTTGGGTTGTCTCAATCTCTAAGGCCTGATGTTTTAAAAGTATTAAATTATGTTTGGTTTTTCAGGGGCCTTACCTTAACAAGTCCGCAGGCAAATTGATTTCTCAGAAATTCCTTTCCCCTGCTAAAATTCTGAACCCTTTCCTCAAATGAAAGCTGTAAAAGGAAGAAGCCCATGAAGCATAAAATCAAGACGGCCGCCCTCTAATACTGGCTGAAAGAAAAAACTGCATGACTTGGGAATTGAGATGTAGATATTTAGACCAACTGTTTTCTTCAGAAATCTTTTGTCAAAACACCGATCAGAGTCAATTCTTGTCGAGTAAAAGTAATCCCTATGAATACGGGTGGATAGGCTTCTCAACCCCACCCCCACTACCTATATCTAAGCTTCAATCCCATTCTTTTACAGTTGGAGCTACATATCTCCTTTGCAACTACAACTGGCGATGACAATTTTATCCGCCCACTTAGCTTGTACCACATTTTGATTTTAATGTAAAAAATTTAATATATTTTAGCGAATTTAAAATAAATTTTAAAAATAAAATATAAATTTACAATAAATTTGATACGAATATAATAAATTTAATATAAGTAAAAATACAAATAAATATTCACATATATCGGTTACAATTATATTCGAATATTTAGTTTATAAAATTTTTAATAAAAATATAAAAATAACACTCAACATCTCTCTTCCGCGTGCGCGTACGAAAGAAATTAATTTTTAATTTAATATTATTTGTAATAATATATCATTAAAAATAAAATAATTATAAATATGAACATAAATATATTATTTTATATTTAATCTTTGAGGAGTTTGAGGTTTGTAGCTAACATCTCTTCTGGCCCCTCTCTCTCTCTCTCAAAGAATACTTCCTTTATTCTTTTAGCAAAATACCTTTATTTTTATAAAAATTTTCTCTATTTTTATTTGAAGTTATTTATATTTCTTACAAAAAAACAAAGAAAAAATTTCTTTCTATTTTTTTAACACTATATACCTTATACCCTATTTGATATTGTTTCATAAATAGTATTTTTAATTTCTTTTTGAAAAAAATGAAAAAAAATTATGTTATGAATTTGAATATGTATATATATATATATATATATATATATATGTATGATGTAGTTAAATTATATATTTTTTAAATTTCTATAATTTTTAAATAATTAAATTTTTAATAAAAAGTCATTTTTATATATAAACTATACACTAAATTAAATAATCTTGAAGTTAAAAATAATAAATGTAGTTCAAAAAAATAAAAACTCATTAAAAATTTACAAATATCTACAAAAGTTTAGTAATTATTAAGTATTAATCTAAATAAATTTACTAATTAAATGACAAATTCATTACAGTTTTGATATGAATTTGATATTAAATTTTTGTAGTGAACGACAAACGAATGTTTGAAAGTATTCATTTCAAATTTAATTCGATGTCATTCTTGCTTGTAATAAAAATTTATTTATTTATTTTATTATTATTATTATTATTATTGAAACTTGACTAAGATATTTTAAAGTACAATTTAATATATAAAATAAAAATTTTAAAATAATTAATATAAAATTTAAAATATATAATATAAAAAATTTAAAATTTAAAATTTAAAATATATAACATTAAAAATTTTAAAAATAAATATAATATTTAAAATAATTATTATAAAAATTTAAAAAATTAAATATATCTCCCGACTTAACTTACGTGAGCAAGTAAACCCTTGCTATTGCCGAATAAAGGACAATATTGTAATTGCAGAAGCGGTGGTAGGGGCGATGGTGACCCATTCGGGCATATAAGGATGTCCAATAAAAGAGCAAAGGCACAAAAGCAGCAGCAATACGCAAATACCCAATGATCGTGTGGATGTTCCCGCAACAGAGAGGGTCGGTGGATCCATCCATGCATCCATCACCCAAAAAGTTAAAACCGCAAAAGAGCGTAACGTTAACTTGGCTGTCTACCACTTTTTTGCGAATTTACATCCATGCCCTTCCCTTCACTTGATTACACCCCACCCAAATCTACTCACCCATTTTTAACCATTACGTTAATGTCACACTTACCCTTAAAATCATGTCTATTATCATTATTATATAGTACGGTGTAAGTTATGTCACCACCATTGTTATTATTGTGCATAATAATTACACGTTGTCATCCACCCCCACCACCCAATCCTACCACCACGTTAACAATAAAACAATACATGATTAAAGAATAAAATAATGTTATTCGTTAATAACCCTTTAATTGGTCTTGATTTTATAATTAATGATAATTTTTATAAAATTTAAAATATAAATAAAAAATTAAAAATAAATAAAAATAATAGTAGATGTCTGTCACGTAGGTAATCTACAATGCCGGGGGCCGCAGGGCATTGTAACTCGGACCCAATATTAAAATTACTAAAGATGAAAGCAGGCGTTGTTGGCTGCAGGATTGAACGGCGGCAAAGGGAAATTAAAGGAAAGCAAGAGCCTTCTCGGTCTCATCGAAAGGCGAAACAATACAAAATGACGAAAATGGACATGAACGTGGGCCATTTATTTCGAAAAGCACACCAAAGTAGATTCTGACTGTACACGTGTCATTCCTATGCCATTTATCTTTTACTGCACTGTTTCATGGTAAAAATATAAAAAAAAAAGAATAAAATAAATAATAAATAACTAAAAATGCGGCTACTGCTGACTTCAGCTACGTGGAGCATCTAGATCTTGCAGAAAAAAAGAAGCTTCCCCTGACACAGGCACTCTCTCTCTCTCTCTCTTTCTCGTTCCTCTTTCTTACCAAACAGAATTTTGCAATTTTGCAGACGAGAAAAATACAGGAGATGAATTTCGGGGTGGAAAAGAACAAGATAAGATCAACCCAGAAAAATTCACCATGAAAGCTCATCATTTGAGCCTCTTTTTGATCCTGTCATTGTCCATATCTTGCATAGCAGAGAGTGCGGTTAACATTAGTACTGGTAGTTCAATTCAGAGAAGAATTCTTCACCAGCCGCTGTTTCCAGCCAGTTCAGCTCCACCGCCAGGGAGTGAAGCTCCACCGTCGCCACCGCCTCCTTCACCAACGAGTCCGGGTTTTCCAAACCCAGACCAGCCTTTTTTCCCTGAGGACCCTAATGGGCAAAGTCAAGATCAGAATCAACCACCACCAGCTTCGACTGCAACGACACTACCACCCACAAATGGCAGCTTACCAATTCCAACAGCAACACAACCAGCAAAGCCGGCTAGAAAAGTGGCAATTGCAATATCGGTTGGAATTGTCACGTTGGGAATGTTATCAGCCCTTGCATTCTTTCTTTATCGACACAGGGCTAAACACCCTGGCGAATCTCAGAAACTTGTGGGAGCCAATTCCCAGAGGTTTGAAGATGACGCAAGAGTGCCTCCATCAAGCTTTTTGTACATAGGAAACGTTGAGCATAGTCTGAGATCAGTTAATGAAGCTAATGCAAATGGTTCTCCTTATCATAAGCTGGATTCTGTTAAAACATCAGATCGGTATAGGCCAAGCCCTGAATTGCAACCACTGCCACAATTGACTAGGCCTCCTTCTCAGAATGAAAATTCATCACCAGCTGCCATGTCATCGTCGGATGTGGAAAGCCATGACACGGCGTTTTATACTCCACAGTGCTCTTCTATCAGCAATGATGATTATTGTACACCGGTTGTGGTTCCATCCCGTCCTGTTCATGTTAATAACAATATCATGGTGAATTCTGTTGCTAGAAGTGATGCTCATGCTAATAGTTCCGTTCCTCATTCGAAAAGAACTTCACCTCAATCCAGGTTTCCAGCTTCTTCTCCAGAAATGAAGCATGTTATTATACCATCCATTAAACAACAGCAGTCGCCGCCCCCACCGCCGCGGATGCCAGAAAGAGTGACACAGCAGTGTAGCGTAGAGGATGGTTCACAAGCAATTCCATATTCTCCAAAGAGGCCAAAGTTTGCATCCCCACCACCACCACCACCAAATATGGAACTTCTTCGATCATTGAATAGCCATCCGTCACCGCAAAAAACAAAAATTCATGTTCCACCGCCTCCGCCACCGCCTCCTCCTCCGCCGCCGCCGCCGCCGCCACCAGTACCTCTATCAGCACCAAAAAAAGTGGGATCTTCGGACACAAGTGTTTTCTCAACGCCTACCCCAGTATTTCCGAAGCGGCAATCTTGGACTCCAAGTCCTGAATCCACTTCTGATAGTGGAATAAGCAAATCTACCATGGATGAGGTTAATAAAAGTGCAAGTACTTCCGAGAAGACTGAAGGTGACGGGACTGAGGGAGCAAAGCCAAAGTTAAAGGCTCTGCACTGGGACAAAGTCCGGGCAACCTCAGACCGAGCTACAGTGTGGGACCAGCTAAAATCAAGCTCATTCCAGTAAGTATATTTTGTACTTGTTCCATTGTCTGCTAATTCCCTCGTACAATCTCCAAGTTTGAGAGCATTTCAATTTGCTTGTAGATTGAACGAGGACATGATGGAGACTCTTTTTGGCTGCAATTCAGTGAATTCAGTGCCAAAAGAACCAACAACCAGAAGGTCAGTTCTGCCCCCTGTTGAACAGGAGAACAGAGTATTGGACCCGAAGAAATCACAGAACATAGCTATTTTGTTAAGAGCATTGAATGTAACGCGAGATGAGGTATCTGAAGCTCTTCTAGACGGTAAGTGATGTTGTAATTCTCAACTTATTATTTTTTAAGCTCCATCAATTGCTTGGCAATAGGCTGTGCCAATGATTGGGGCTAAATTTAACCGCTGAACATGTTATAGTATATTCACTTTCCAGCAACCTTTCTAGCCTGCTGATAGGTGCTTCAGCTTAGAAAAAGTGATTATGCATACCTTGTTAATGCATCACAAAGTGTTAAAGGCAAGTAGGTCTCTAGTAGCCCATATTTTGGAATCAGAAAGTACCAGCATTGATCTTTAGCCCTAGTGTCGAAAACTAAAAAATGACGGGCAAGATATTCTAAAAACGTAAATAAGTGTTAAAATACTTAATTTGGCAGTCATCATCATTACAATTGATAGGCAGTTATATAAAAGTTTAGCAATCTCATGATACATGCATAATGTTGTTGCTTTTTATTAAGAAAGACAGGATAGGATTTTCAGACAGTGAAAGAAACTTAAATCACAAGGAAAGATGGTCAGAAGAGTTAAACATCCTCTACAACTTACCAAACATCAATGATGTCAACATTAAAAGATTGATGTCCTATTGCTAACTCATCATTGCATTCAGTTGCATTATAAATCAGAAACATAATTGACAATTACTTTACCATCCATCTCATCAAAATAAATTAGCAATTCTTCCAACATATAAATTTCCAATTGTCTACTTCCTATTTCTTGGATGCAATATGCTACCTTTCAATATCTGCATTGAAACTAAATTTTTCTTTCTAGTTTCTTTTTCTATATGGAAGATTTTCAATGAGCATCTACTTGATCAAGCCAGAAATGGTAACTGGCAATCACGCCTTGAATCATTACACTCTCTGCCTAGACTGATTCTTCTTTCTTATTGACAAGGCAGGATCAGATTACTGTTTTCTTTTTCTTCTTTTCACCTTTTCACTTGTAAATAGTTTTGATGCCTTTTATTTTTTTTTTGGCATCCAAGTTTCGGCCAATCCAGACACCTCACTTTTCTGTACCACATATACCCCAGCCATTATCTTAAGCTCTAATGCTTCATTACCTGGCATGGTTCCAGCACACTTGGAGAAACTCACTACACTAGTCTGCTTAGACCATGCCCTCAGAACAGTGGTACACACATGAAAAAATATTTGGAAATTTATTTTAACAAGATAAGACACACAACCTCCTTGTCACTTGTTCTCTACATGATACCACTCAATGAACTCAATATCAGTTGTGAAAGAAATAATAGTCAAACAAGCCCAAAACATTTAACATTTAGTATTGTTCTCAATTTACGATAATTACCCAACTGGCTAGATATGCTGACATAACCGCAAAAAACTACTGCATTTCATGCTATGCTTTTTGTTACAGAAGTCATAGCAACCAATTGTTTCATATATTCAACTTGGATCTGTGAAAATTTGACTATCATAATATATTACCCATTCTAGTGCCTAATTTTATCACTTCAGGCAATCTGCATTCAACCTTCTGCTGGTTGTAGTCAATAAAATTCATATCTCAAAAGCTGATGTGACATGTACATACTGATGGTAGTGCTAACATATGACATTCTTTAAAATGTTCATTACCGTCCTTGACTATCCATAGCTGTCTAATTTAGATCCCTCATTTCCTGTTTGCCATATCACATACTGAGATTTGGTGGAACAGGTAACCCAGAAAGCTTAGGTGGTGAGCTTTTGGAAACACTGGTAAAGATGGCTCCAACCAAGGAGGAAGAAATAAAACTTCGAGACTACAGTGGTGATGTCTCTAAACTGGGATCTGCAGAACGATTTCTTAAGGCTGTACTTGATATTCCATTTGCCTTTAAGAGAGTTGAAGCAATGCTGTACAGAGCCAACTTTGACACAGAAGTAAAATATCTAAGAAAGTCATATCAAACCCTAGAGGTATTTTGGCTGAAAGTTTGATATTGATAAGTTAATGTTATTGATAAGTTTGTGTTCTGTTTTGATACCAACAAACTTGCCATTACTGACTACTAGAAACTTAAACCTTATATCTTTGTACTTGTCAGCTAGCGAGTGAGGAATTGAAGAACAGCCGATTATTTCTTAAACTCCTTGAAGCTGTTCTCAAGACAGGAAACAGGATGAATGTTGGCACTAATCGTGGTGATGCAAAAGCTTTTAAACTTGATACACTCTTAAAACTTGTAGATATAAAGGGTACGGATGGGAAGACAACATTGCTTCACTTTGTGGTCCAGGAAATTATCAGATCTGAAGGTGCAGTAACCAATTCTACAAATGAGAATGTTGAAAACAAAAACTTCAGTATGAAGGAGGATGATTTCAAGAAGCAAGGATTGCGGGTTGTGGCTGGCCTGGGTAGAGATCTCGGCAATGTGAAAAAAGCGGCAGGGATGGACTCAGATGTCTTAAGTAGTTATCTGTCGAAGCTTGCAATGGGGCTTGAGAAAGTCAGATCTGTTTTGCAATATGAGAAGCCAGACATGCAGGGGAAATTCTTCAACTCAATGAAAATGTTTCTGAAAGAGGCAGAAGAGGAAATCAGTGGGATTAAGGCTGATGAAAGAAGGGCTTTATCACTTGTGAAGGAGGTTACAGAGTATTTTCACGGGGATGCTGCAAAGGAGGAAGCACATCCTTTCAGAATATTCCTGATTGTTAGAGATTTCCTTTCTGTATTGGATCATGTCTGTAAAGAAGTGGGACGGATGCAGGATCGAACAATGGTGGGTTCAGCGAGATCCTTTCGGATATCCGCAACTGCTTCATTACCAGTTCTCAATAGATATAATGTGAGACAAGATACAAGTTCGGATGAGGAAAGCTCTTCCCCATGAAATTATGTGAAAATGATCGAAGCAGCTTGTCACTTCCTCATCATTTTCAATTCAAGTAGCCGCTTGGTATATCAAATTTTTCATCAAAAACATGATAAGGAGTTGGGTGATGGTGAAGTGAAAATACCTTTAAGGATTTTTCTCATCATCAAGATCCCAACACAAGCAGAGAGGTAGGTATTAGTTAAAATTACAACTTCCTGAAGGAGAGTTACGTTTTGTATGAAAAATCAGAGACTAGCAATGTACACGTGCCACAAACATCATACAATAATAAGGAGAAGAAATTGTGGGAAATTTGTACCCATTAGAAGGGCATTGAGGGACATCATCATTCAAAGTAGAGAGCATATTGCATGGCTGAATGAAGAAGGCGTCGATGTAATATTTCTAGAAGGAAGAACAAAACAGCATACTTTTGGTCTGCTACCACACACATTCCATATTGAAGGTAGGTTTCTTCATGTAGATCAGATTCCCATACATTTCACGAAGCAGAATGTTTTGACACTACCTATTAAGCTGTGGTCAGCATTTATTTGATTGTTGTTAATAATAATATCAAAATTTTAGTATTTCCTAGCGCTTCCCCGCTTCACAGTTTTGGTGGGTCTGCATAATAAATGTTGTTCTTCTTTCTTAGCAAAACCAACGGATGACAGCACAAAACTACACTGGAATCGATGATATGTAAACAGGTTTTCCAGTTCTCCACCTTACAAGCCCGAAATTAGAGATGAGCACCAAATGACAGTTAGAATGACTGTATGAACTAAAAATGATTGCCGTAACCTCTTTATGCAGACACTATTTCCCTACTAATCCTTTACTTCTACCAAATAAGAAATGCCCATCAAGCAGTTGAGAACGAAAAATATTGAAGTAATTCTAAAATATACCCGATGAAGATTGCTGGTCTATTCTGAAGTCTGAAAAATAAGAAATGCCTTTTGTTTTGGGGAAGATTAGTCGACTGCATCAAAGAACAGGATGAGGTTTTACGCGTACAGGGCCTGCGTCGGTGTTTCTAATGCGCAATGCAAGCATGAACAAACCTTGACCTCATCAAAAGAAACTTATAAATAAAAAAGAAGCTTTTATAGAATAACATCTCATTTATTTGGTGGCATATCCACCCATCTTTAAAAATCTAACTCATACGTGTACTTTTCCCTACAGATAGCTGCCAATGATCGTTCGGTAATACATCGCCATGTCAATTGCCAATCGTGGATCCAGCAGAACTTTTTCGGATACGGATGGTATGAATATGACATGTTGCCGACAAAATGCGACAAAAATAGTATAAGTCTGGCCACGACCCGCCCGCCCACCTCCTAATCAATATCAACCTTTATACAAATTGCCTCACTTTCAATTCCTACTGATGTTTCTTTCAACTTGATTATGGTTCAACTGTGCAGCCTCTTTTTGATTTGCCGGGCGTAGGGATGGACTCCAAAGTGCTTTTCTAAAAAGTGATTATGACTTTCATTAAAATGGTTGGAAGCTTTTTTCCAACTAGCAACTTGTAGATTACATTTTCATTATGTCACTTAAGACAAACTTGCAAGGGCCTAGAGAAACTGTGCATAGGGAAGGAAATAGGAAGTTTGCTTCTCTGCTCTGCATATTGAGATATAGAGAAACATTAACAACCTTCTCAGTTCTAATTACCTCATTCTAGAACTCTAGAAAGTAAGTATGTAATAACAACAAATTACAATACCTGACCCTAATTACAGGACTATATAACACAATCGTCAGTTCGTCATGATGGGCAAGTCAGTGCCCACGAAGAAAATGGTGCTCCACCAATGCTCTTTGCTCTCAATATTTTTTCCACAAGTTTTCTCCACCTTGTTTCATCTTTTTTGCTTTCCTTATTAATCTTCTCCTTGAAATTCCTGGAATGATTTCCGAGAGTTAGTTCAAAGTTTCAAGTAGTGTTTACATAGATGCCATGAGAAAATATATTGAGATGAAGATGGATGCATATTGAAGTTTTGAAAAACTACCTGCATAAAGGAACCCTGCAAACATTCGAATCAGCACAGAGTCGGGAGTGTAATTCCAACACCTGCCACATTCGCTTGCAATGAGTGCATTTTCGGGGTATTCTGAGCTTGCAACCGGCAAAATGGCGGACAAGCAATTCCAGTCCTTTACAGGCTGTATAAATGCAAGGTGTTTGGTCCTCTTTGAAATCTTTATCATGTGGACCAATTGTTCTGCAGCCATCTCTGCATATATGAACAAGAGCCTCCATAGCCTCGTGCAATTGCAAATAAATCTTCCTTTCATTTAAATTTCTGATCCTCTCCTTTTGCCTCTGCAAATAGGTTTATACTCGGATCAAAATGCAAGTGGGATAGGGGCTTAACATTGCAGTTTATACAAGAGAAAGAAAAGAATATGCTTACATTATCTTCATCAATCATGGACTCCAGAAGTTCTTTTTCAAGTACTGGATGGCTCTGCTTCATGACTTTCCATCCTTCAGTAACAGAAACAGTCTTAAAGTTTCTGTGGATAATACGATGGCAAATAAGGCTAAGCCGAGGGGCATCACACAACAATGCTAGTTGAAAGATGTCAACTACATTCTCTGTGTTGAGCAAACCATGCCCTAGCTGCAGCTCACACTCCCGCTTTAGCAGGGGAACCACAAACACATGAGATAGAACCAACAGATGCAAGACGTAATCCTCCATGTCAACCTTCTCATAACTACAAATGAAGCGCCATGAACAATTAGCACAGGGCAAGTGCAATGGCAACATAAATGAAACAAAAACACAGCTACTTGAAAGTTATCTTGATATATCCAAACTCTTATTGCTTGTAAAACTAAACAGAAAAATTGATATTTGACATGAACTTTGGCATTTAACAATGCACCTAATCACTTGAAGATCTAAACAGATAAAGCTCCCGTGCTCTCTAAAGGTCTCTGTGTATGCAAAGGTTTCTGTAGTGTCAACTTAGATTATCACCCGTCTTAGTTCAGCAAAAGGTGTGTTTTAATGAACCCAACAGCAAATTAAGCACCAATGAGGAAGAAATAGTTACCAGGAAGAGTACAAGAATCTTATGAAAACTCGAACCGCATTGAGTGGAACTCCATGAATTGAGAGAGATCGTTGGTGCCCACGAACTTTTGATTTCTTCAACATGCCTTTCATCACAGGAGAAGCCATACCCTGTTGGTAAACATCCCCAAATAAACAATATGATTATATTAAGGTGTTTAAGGCATTACATGGGTATGATAAGAAAGTACTTTTTTTGTTTCAGTGTGACAACTAATACGTAATCACCCAATAGCAGTCTGGTAGAGATAAACAACCAGTTATAGCCAGGCAGTGTCACAGCAAACAGATAAAACAGAAGAGTTTGCTTATTTAGATCTTAACAGTGCAATTAAATCCTACGTATTTTTTTATATTACTTTCCAACAATTCCTGACTCATCGTCTTATTCCTCAAACAGATCACCACTGAAATATAGAAATTGTTTTACTCTTGTCAAACACATATGAAATGCAAAGACTCACAAGAACATTTGCGTGTGCATAGATGATGCCATCACAATCAGTATGAATAGTAACATCTGCTCTATAGCCTGAATCAAAAAGGCGCTCCCATGAGTCCTTTGTTGCAGTAGACACACAGCTGTACCCTCTTAAAGGCAATCCATTCATCATTAGCCCATTTTGGTGATAACTGGTTGCTCTACCAGGTAATGGTGGTGTGGCTGGAACAACACTCTCGGAATATGGGGGAGATTTCTCAAAAGTATCATCCATCTTTTTAATCTCTTTTTAAGATCCCTAACTGCAGAATTTAAAGCGCAATCAAACATTAGTTTTCGTATCAATATGGGAACATCAGACTTTTAATAGTTCTTGAAAACAAATTCACATCATCACACCCTCACATGCATGGAAGAACTTAAGATCTGCATAATAGTTTAATAGATCATAGGATAGGAGCACAAGATCTATTGATCAACCTTACTCTAATACTATGTGTAGGAACTATTAGTGCCGCAACCATATTATTTAAATTCTTACATCATCTAAAAAAGATAACAAACAGAAAGCATGATCTGAAATAATCTAAGTCATGCTTAGAGCTTTTGCTCAGTTCATTAACTCGTATTCTGTCTGATGATAATTGTATAAAACAAAAGTCATGCACATCACAAAAAGCATGAATGTGCCAGATATATAACAGATCCAAAGCATTCAAACACTTACGCTAAAATATGTGAGTCGTTGGGCTATAATATAAAACAACTAGTAAGTTGATAAATCAATAATGGCCTGTTCTCCAGATCAGATGATTACAGAAGTTTGTGCGCGAGGCTAAAACCCACCAAGCCTCAAAGTTGCCCTTTGAGATTTCTGTACACATTTAAAACATGAAAGAGAGAAGTAATTGAATATAATTTCTCAAACAAATGGATTAAATTAAGACCAACAGCATGAAATAAACAGCATTTGCGGATCAAAATTGCAATATTTTAGACCCAAACCTCATGGAACTGGAACATGTCATAAATTGCAATCTTCTGGCGTTGAAATGCTGTAGATTCTGTAAATTCTATTGTAATACAATCAGATCAGACAATGGCTCAGAAAATCGAATACAATACATAGTTTATCATAAACATTTGATGGATCCAGAAAGTGACATGCAGCTCAAATACAGCACAAAGTTCATCGTAAAAACAATAATATTTGTCAAGTTGGTAATCTGATAGAGACAAATTATATTAATGGAAATTGGGAAACAAATAAAGCCCCTAAAAGAGCATCAGAAGCATCCCATAACCGTCATTTTCAAAGTTATATTGCTCTCTATTACAGCTTGATTACACACGCAATAGAACAAAAATGTCAAAATCAAAACTAATAGACAAAATTTGCAAATTGCATTTGCATATAATAATCCTGAAAATTTCCAAGTTAACAAGCTCTTCTATTGAAACCATCACCATTTCCTACACATTATTCAATATAAACAATCATAATCTTGGAAATCAAGCTTGCATAATAAGGATCCAACCCAAATAATCTTGGTCAAAGGAAAATGTCACAAACCCACAACATCTACCTCGCTTTTATTGAACTTTCTAAGAAATACGTAATGCAGCAGCCTTGAAATCGTAACTCGAATCAACTCCTTCACGGAGAATCCCCGATTGGGAACGCTGCCTTCTCTGACGAACACAAGCAAAAAATTTCATCCAAAGACAAGCCCCGGCTGATACAATTTATTTATGTACTTCCAAAAAAACGGAGGGACTTGAAAGAATAACGGTGCCGCTCGTTCTCTCGAGGAACACAAAGACAGTTTATGCAAATTTATTTCAGCTTTATAATTAAAACATGTTGTGTCTGTCGGTCCAAATCTTGGGTCCAAAAATCGGAACGCAAACAACGTGCATCATTTCTCGACGCTGAGTCACGGCCACATCATAACCATTAACAGGTAAATCTTTTTGAATATTTTTAATGGCAACCAACTGTCGAAATAGTACCAGTCACGCGCTTTCCCGCTGTTTCCTCAGAATTTCAACGTCCCTGACGATTTCAACGGTCTCTATCAACATTGCAGGCGAGATCCTCGCCAGCTCGCATATTAAGATTTTATTTAGAGCCCATCAACAAGAAATAGAAAGTGACAATAACTTTTGTTTGCTTGTTACGTTGTTACAGTGGATTAACAGTCCAGCTAATTTCTCTCCAGCTGATCATTTCCTTGTCGGCTGGTTTCCACTGCTATTAGCCCACAGTTTTTGACTCACATCAGGATCAAATATTTGGTGGACGGTGAGATGTAGTTGGGAAAGGGATGGACAGACTATACATGATGGATGTATTGATATACTTCTAAAGTTAATTTATTCAGTTTTGGCAATATTCAGTTTTGGCAAGTATCATTAAATATATTATGCTTGCTGAATATGAGGGCTTATCAGTTTTCATTAATGAAGATAAAGTGAAGAGGTTTTCCCTTCCATTTGCATACAACATTTTTCCCGCCTTAATCTTTGTCTGAAAAAATAGTGCAAGTCTACCGTCTGCATACAGTAGTTCTTCTTTATTCCGAGGTCGAACGAATTGATTGCTATAGGTATTGCAATGCTTAGCTATCATTGCCTTCACTGGTGCCAATGATCCAGAGGGAACAGAAAGAGCAATGCAAATGATTTGGCAATTCGTATTCCGTAATTGGTACAAATTAGCGTCTCATTTTTCAAGTCTTTTGGAAATAGAAGATAGGTCTGCTCGTATGGCTGCTAGTCAAGCCTTGGGTGTATTATTTGAAATTGAAGATTCAGAGGACTCTTCTAGTGATGCTATAGAAACATTGAAGCAGAAAATCGTTGATCAAGTGGAAGCTCTTTCCACTGAATCAGGTGGCAGAGGTTCATGAAAGAAAAAGCTTAGTATTCAGCGGGGTTTATTTTAAGTCTGTGATGCAAATGTGCTGTGTCCCAAAAGACCGGTCTATTGCAAAGATTTATCACCGTGCATGTAAGACACTTCATAATCTCTAACCCAACCCAATCAATGTGAGACGGAGACAAGAACAATCACCTTCAACTAAAGAACCTTCTGCAGTAGTCCGTTTATGAATTCTAGAAGTATTGTATTGTTTCGAAAGCGTTGTTTTCTTTTGTATCTATGCTCTATGCAATAATTTACACCTTTTTTTTTATTATTCAGAAACATTATTGTCCCAATTCATCAAAAAAGTAGATTGCTAGCTCAGTTTTCCTCCCTGTCCCCAGATTATTGTTAACATTGAACGTTGTTATGCTCATTATTCAATTTTTTTTTTTTAATTTCTCTTGCAGAGGACGTACAAATATCCAAACTCCTACACGAACAAGGCAAGATCACGGGATTTGAAGAAGCAGCTTCCGTTGTATCGGTCGCCAACACATTTATGTGTGTAGGTGACACATTTTGGACTACTAATCCTGTTGAGTTGATTCAGATGATGCCTGTTGAAACGTATGGTGATTTTGGACATGTAACTGTTCTTTTGTACGCAGAGGAATATGGGGAATGGACATTTCCATGTGACTGGGAATGAAACGATGACTGAAGGCAAAGTGTTATAGATCTCCAACAGCTGGTAAAGACAGATTTGGAAGGCTGTGACGGGCGTTGTTTCCAAATTCCTATGAGTAAATCCTTCCTGTAAAGATTAGCGAAATAATACTTCAACACAATGTTTCATAAAATTAATAAAAAAATATTATTTAATAATAATTAAAATAATAAAATAATTAAAATAATTTTATATATAATTTTAAATATTAATAATATTTTTTTATATACTTTTCTTAAAATTTTAAAAATTAATACATATATTCTCTGAAATTTTAAAAACTAACAAAAAATACCCTTGAAAGTTATTTTAACATTTTAATATTTAATTTAATAAATATGCATAAATTATGTATTAATTTTAATATAAAAATACTATAAATTATTTATTCGTATAAAATTCTAAATATTTAATTTAATAAATATATATAATTAAATAATATGAATATATACAAATAAATTATTTACTTTCATAAAAATATTTTAACTATTGTGAATATTTTTATTATTATTGAATTAGTTAAATTAAAAATTTTTATTTAAAAAAGATCAAGTTAAAATAATTCTACTAAAGTAGATAATTTATAACACACATACGCATATATTCATATTATTTAGTTATTAAATTAAATATTTATAATTCTTTACGAGCAAACAATTTATAACATTGTTATATTAAAATTAATACATAATTTAAGTATATTTATTAAATCAAATATAAAAATAATTTTTAATGATATTTTTTGTTAATTTTTAAAATTTTAAACGAGTTATGTATTAGTTTTTAAAATTTTAAGAGAATTATATAAGAAAATATTAATAATATTTAAAATTATATAAAAAAAATACTTTAATTATTTTATTTTTTTAATTACTGTTAAAAAAAATTTTATTCATTTTATATTTAAATATTATTTCTTCAAATTTTGGGGAAGAATTTAAAAATACCCCTAATTTCTATTAATAATTTTTCAAAAGGTTCTTCGTTTTTGTCACTTTGTTTACTATCCCACATTTGTTTTTCCCAATTTAAGAGATATTATCACACACATGTTGGCCCATGAGTTCAATAGAACGAAATATGTGGACAGGTTTGTAAAAAATAATAATGGGCCTTCATAATAAACTAGGCCCATGTAAAAGGGGCCCATCATGAGTTTGGAGCCATTTTTATGCTTAGCACTAGCAGGCAGTTGATTTTCAAATAATAGCCCTTGACAAAAGCATTCTGAATTCTCCCCAATTACTGCGTTGTGCAAACACTGTGTTCCTGACAAACAGAACACAGTCAAAGGTTGGTGCTGACTAAATCTCGGGGATGAAGAATTCAGAACAGTCAAAGGTTGTAAGCCTAGCCTAGCACTAGTACCTAAGCAAACAAAACACCTTGCAAAACTGTACACCAATTTATAGATAAACAAACATTAAGTGGGGGGTGGTTGTGTGGGTGGGGTGACGGTGGCCAAGAAAGGAAAGGGGTGAAGGCAACTTTGGGGTAGCAGAGGAGCGTCTTGTCTTGTTCGTTTGATGAATACCAGAGTGGAGTGGTCCAGCCTTTCACACGCGGAGACGCTCCCCCCAGACCCAGTCCCAGCAATTATCATCACGTGTGTTTTCAATCCACCATCAATATACCACTTACCCTTTTTCTTTCTTCCCTCGGTCCACAATTAATCTTTCTTATTAACAAATTGGCAGGAGTGCCCGTGGCCATGGCCGTCGCCGTGGGCAAGGGGGGCCAATCCTTTGTTTTCCTGTACATTATACAATCATTGTTGATTACACTCATTTTATTTCTTTTACTGGAAAGAATATAGTATGAAAGTGAGGTGACAGCACGTGATTAGCTGAAAGTCATATATGGGTAGTTATGGGTTAATCCCAGTATTGGGAAAATAGAATTGAATGTACAGCAATTAAAAATTTGACAATGGAAACATATTGTAACCCTTGTGTCAGGAGCGGCAACACAATTCACCCAGTGATATGAGACTGAATTAAAGAGTAATATTCCTTCTCTGACCAAAATGAGATGGCATTTCACCAAATACATTCACAGTCCAGTTTTTGGATCTTGCACCACCCCCCCACCCTCTCTTCTATAATCCAACTGTCAAATAGGAAAGAAACGTCAAAGGATGGAGTCTCATCCCAATGGCTTACAAAGATCATTCAAATCCAAGTTGCCACCGATTATGCAATTGAGAGAGCATCGAACTATTCTTTTCTTAATTATGTTTCGACTACGTTTCAAACATACGCACACATTAATATTGTCTTTCATGCAAAGGAATCTCCGGGGTAAGTTATGCATGTTAGTAATTTGTACTTTAAAATTTGATTAATTTTTTAATTTAATATTAAACTCAATTCATTTAAACTTGCTTATATCTAATAATCCCATTTTATACTATTATTTAAAAAAAAGAAGATTATAATTTTTTTTTTTTTAAATTTATCTTAAAATATAATTTTAACCATTAAAGAATAGGACAGATTTCATTCATTTTCTTTGAAATTTTATCATATTACAAATATAAATATTGATTTCATAAATTCTAGATCGATGCTATCTACTTGGTCATTTTTTCAGAATGCCCAGATTAGTGTAGGATGTTACTCGTTGGGGTTATCCTTCTACTGATGCATTAATGGATTTTAATGAGCCCTGAGCCATTGGATCAAATGGGGTCAAAGTTAGAATCGGAATAGCTGTCCTGATTTAAGGAATACCCAAACATTTCTATATATGAAATGTACCTAATAAATACTCACAGCCATTGTAATACCAAAAAGAATCTAAATCTCCCAGCATATGGAGAGATTTTGGCACTTTTATTGTATATACATATACCATAATGTTATTTGTTACAGCGTATAACTGATAAATAACGCCTCTCTATATCTCATTCGCTTGTTTTGGCGGCACCAAAGCCGCTGCTTGCTTCCATCAGCCATCAGTCATCAGTCATCAGTCATCACCCACCCACCCATCACTCACCGGATTCTATTCTCTATAGATTTCATCCTCAATCTCATTCCTTGAAATACCCATGTCTTGTTTTGTTTTTTGAGTCTTCATTTTACATGCCGAGAACAATGGGCCACTTTGACGGTTCCTTTTCCTTGTCTAGTCTTATGTGTCAAGAAGACGAAGCTTGTTTGATTCGGGAAACAAAGGATTACGGCACTTATGACTTGAAATGTATTTATGACTCGTCTTTTGTCTTGGGAAATGAAGATGAGGAGTATATACAGAAATTGGTTGAAAAAGAGACCAGTTTTGGATCCAAAAGTTTTGGCTTTTCTGATGATTGCTCCACTAGAACCGAAACCTGGTTGAAATGTGCCCGCTTGGATGCTGTTGAATGGATATTCAAGGTTTGTTCTCTCTTCGATGTTCTCTCCTTTTCTCGTCATTGTGAGTTTCTTTATCTTTTCTCCCTGTTTCAAAGTATTCCGGGTCTGAGTTCTTGGTGGTTTGTGGTTTTTTGATTCAGACAAGAGCTATGTTTGGGTTCCAGTTCCGCACAGCTTATGTTTCTGTGGATTACTTTGATCGGTTTCTTTCAAAACGATGCATTGATGTAAGCGATTCTGTATTTTATTTATGATGGTTCAAAAAGTTTATTTTTTTCATTATGTTATTATGATTTCTGTATGTTATTGATTTTGATATAGGATGGGAAATTATGGGCTATTCGATTGCTATCAGTAGCGTGTTTCTCGTTGGCAGCAAAGATGGAGGAATGCAAAGTGCCGCCCTTATCAGAATTTCAAGTGGAAGATTTTGATTTTGAGAACGGGGTGATTCAGAGAATGGAGCTACTGGTATTGAGTACATTGGACTGGAAGATGGGTTCAATCACTCCCTTTGCTTTTCTGCATTACTTCATCAGTAAATTTTGTGGCGAATGTAGACCAAAAGGATTAGTACCTAGGGCAGTGGAACTTGTCATGACTGTAACAAAAGGTAACTACATTAATGATGATTGATTATCAATAGATTTGTTAATTTATTGTGTGCTTATTTACAAAGTTTTAATCTTTTGGTACAGGGATCAATTTGATGGATCATCGGCCATCTAGCATTGCAGCAGCAGCAGTTTTAGCTGCATCTGATGGTCAACTAACCAGAGAGACAATGGAGCTCAAGATGAATGTTATCTCATCATTGGGTTCTCTAGAAATTGTGAGCTTCCCTAGTTCGATAAATCAGTTTGCCTTCTTAGTTAAATCTGTAGGCTAAATATTCCATGTCAATTACAGATAGAGCAAGTTATGGTATTGTCTGTGTTCTAATTTTTGTACTATACTGAACTTCTACAGGAACATATATATTCTTGTTACAATCTAATGCATGAGATAGAGATGGGAAAACTAAATACACCAAAGTCAGTGGTTTCTCGGAAATTATCATCAACTAGCTCAATTGATGTTTTAGAGAATTCTGCTTTGGCCTCTGGAGTTCGCACTAAAAGAAGACTCACATACAATGACTATGCATGTCCATCAAAGAAACTTTGTCTGCCATAGTTGGGGGAATTTGCTATTTTGGCTTATTGATTGGATATAGGTCTGTTTTTTGGCTGGAAATTGATTCTTGCTTAGATTTAGTTATAGGTCCAATGAGTTTTATCTGCCATCTTATGGTATGATTTACAGTTGATAACTGGGATTTTGATTTCCTATATCAAACAAAAGTTTCAGCCGGTGACAATCAAGAAGATAGAGAAAAGAACAGTAAATAAATAAAAAGAAACAGCTTTAGCTACAGTAAGAAGTGAGAAGCTGATTGAAGTCCAATAGCCATCAAGGGGAAGAGAGGACGAGAGAGTGCTAGAAGGCCACTTAAGACTATTTGTCAATAGTAATTCTTTATAGTGTTTGCTTTGATGAATGCTCTGATATCTCACCAACTTTTTTTTACCTAAACTTTGTTGTATTGCTTTTCCCCCCCTTTTTTAATTTAATTGTTGGGACACAGAATATTTATTTATGTACACATCACTTGGAACCCTACATTTTGACGAGGGGTTGGGATGCTTCCTGTATCTTTCTAAAGGCAGAAAGCCATGAGGAATGAAGAAATGTTTTTGTTTGATTTGATACGTCTGTGTTGCATTTGGGCCATTGAAAAGTATTTAAAGGTGGATGTGATTAGATTTGCCTGGAACATTGGGGGCCCCTTTTGCGGAGTGGGAAGCTCCCCTTTTACTGTTATTGTTGCACTGTGTTTGGGAGCATAAAGCCCCAAAAGATCCTTTTGGAAATCAAGGAGTTTCCTCCTCTGCGATTATAGTGCATTTAAGATAATATGAAATGATGTTAAGATGCTTGATTAGACAGTTTACCAGCTGAAATCTGAGAGATTG
Organism: Swietenia macrophylla; assembly: GCA_032401905.1. Lineage (NCBI taxonomy): Eukaryota > Viridiplantae > Streptophyta > Magnoliopsida > Sapindales > Meliaceae > Swietenia > Swietenia macrophylla. Next base: position 5,745,030 of record CP135560.1, on the reverse strand, counting down.
ATTATGAGAAATGGCGACTTGCCTGAGGTTTGGTTGCGGGCAACTTCACATACGAAGTTTGTTTCTAAAAGATATCAGATTATTGAATTTTTTCTCCTAGCAGTTCCGGTGATCATCTGAATTAAACCACTACAAACATTCTTGTCGTAATTAAAAGCAAAATCTCAGTGTTGCTGCCTAATTCACCCCTAGGCCAGTGATTTGATCAATATATGTGAATGCCGAAGATATTTGTTCATTTCATTGATGTTGTGGGACCCAACCTTTATCATGGAGGTAGAGACCTTTTGTTTTGGGGTGGAACGGAAGGATAGAGGCCATGAGATTCATTGCAAGATTGTGTCAGAGGCTCCACCATTCCACATGCCTTCACGGGGTTCCTAGGATATCCAATCTGGCATGGCGTCGTAAAACATTGTATTTTGGTCTCCGCTCAAGCACTATGATGATTGTATGGGGGTACAGTCCATTTTTTTGGTGAACATATTTTGGCTCTTTTTCAGCAATCCTATCAAGGTGTTCATGGTGGTCCACGAGATTGAGATTGTTTAGCACATAAGGCAGTACCCGGCAAAAATATTTCGGCAAGATCGAACATGTTGGTTTATAATTTTATCAGAAGACGTTAGCTTTATTCCCCTCATTAATGTGCAACAACAGATAATGCTTTGGCATAGAAGTTAGAAGAAAACATTAAGATCAGTCTTGTTTCTCCTAGAGAAGGGAAAAGAATTGTTGTTTAGATTACTGATTCTTCACTTAGAACGTGTTAATCTTAACCCAAGGATGATGTGAAGATGTTGCAGCAGGAGGTGCATCATGTAACATCCATGAATCATTTAAAAGAAGCTATGGTTGCATGAAAAACTGATGCAAGTGTGTTAAACATGATTAGGCAAGTTGTGATGGATCCGCAAAATTGGCTCAAAACTTTCTTGAATGTTGAAGATGGTGACCCCTTATAAACCAGTCTATGGTTCTAAGATCAGACAAAACACACAGTTTATCACCCGAATGCCGAAGATGTCAATAAAACACACCCACCTACATCAAATCATAGAGGTTTGTTATGTTGATCTAAGAAAAAAAAAAATTGGTTTCTCTTGTTTGGGGAAGTTAGTTGGACGAAAAAGCGCATGCCAGGGATGGGAGAGGGCCAAAAGTAAATTTCATTTTGCTTGGCAACTCGGGGAAGTGAATTGGACATCACTATCTTCTTGTGAGCATGGTGGGGAGGAACCAGAAGTGATTGATTTCTATTTAGATTGTCAACCAAAAGGTAGTGACTCTTGACTTTGGGTCAATAACCTTTTTCTTATTGCAGGAAATACTGTATGTCCTTGCTCCTGGCTAGCTTGTTTTCCTCATGTCAGGACCTAAAAATTTTCAGTAGTAAATGGTAGATAATACTTGCTTATTTCAATGGGCAGTGGGAAATCTACGGTAATCTTGTTTAAAGATGAACGCCACTGTTAATGAAGCTACGAGGATGATCCTCAGGCCTAATGAATTGAGTCCGGCCTAACTTGGGCCGGCTATCTGACCCAAAAGGACTAAGCCGGAAATTCAGCGCCACGAACCCATTTGAAAATTTGAAACGTATAGAGCTACAGAAGCCGTGTTTTAGTTCAAGAAGACAAACCAATCAAAGTCTTAGATCGCAAAAGATTGCCAGAACGCAGGCCTCCGTGAGTGATATATACTTGGCCCGTCGTCTCTGTTATATCACAGGCCGTCACTCTCTCTCGCCAAAATTTTGAAAGGAAAAATTAGAAACGGTTCCCTTTCCCTCCATCGTCCTCGTTCTCAATTCAAAATTAACAGAATACAGTGTCGAAAAACATCGAAAACACTTCCAAAAATCAGCAGAATCACTTTTTTGCTTCAATGGAGAAACGGCTTCGGTCCTCACTCCACTCTTCAGCCGAAGAATTCTTGATATCGGCCACGAAACTGACTTTCAAATCATCAAAACAAACCCTCAAAACCCTAATTCACTCGGTCCCCACCTCATCCAATTTAGTTTCCGGTATACCTCTCTCTTTATATAATTCCATTTTTAACGCCATCCAATCCTTACAAAACCAAACAATTCCGGACGCTGCAAAATCCCCGCCCACAAAACGGCTCCGGAGATCTTCTAGAACCGCAAAATCTACGAGTTCTAATGACCATGAAAATAATAATGGTTGTGATAGTAGTGTAGCTGACAAGAAACAGAAAGTCCTTGAAGACCTCTATATTTATTCTCACGTCGCGTTATTATGTATTACTCATCCAAAAAAGGTTTTTTCATCGTCTGATATATTGCCATCTGTGCAGCTACTGCACGATAACCTGATTATTTTCGAGTCGGATTCGGTTTTATCTTCAGAGATTGTGGGCTTATGTGAGAGCTGGTGGAAAAACGATTTGGAAGGTAAAGAAATGGTGATTTCGCAGTTTTTACCTTTCTTGGTTTCGCGGTCACTGACTATGAAGAAGAAAGTTGATGTGCATAGAGTTTATAGTCTTCGTGATGCGTTTACTTTATTTGATTTTGATGATGATAGTATTGAGGATTTAAAACTGTTGTTAATTCGTTGTGTGATATCGCCACTTTATTTGAAAACCGAGGATGGGAGGAAATTTCTGGCCTTTGTGTTTGGATTGAGTAGGCAAATGTTGAAAGAAGCTCTGGCGATGATTAAGTCACAGATCACCTTTGGCAGAAAGTCAATATTGGAGGCATATGGAGATGTGTTGTTCAGAGCTTGGAAAGGTGTTGAAGATGGTTTTAGAGAGGAGATTGAAGGAGGGTTTTTGCAGGTTTTGGTTGAGGGGTCTATACATGCTAGTTCTATGGGGTTTGCAGCTTCTATTAGAAGGGTTTTGGGTGGGTTTATTATTCAGAGAACCACTCTTGGTGTTGAAAAGATGCTCTTTAAGTTAGCTGAGCCTGTGATGTTTCGGTCGCTTCAGGTTAGTGGTTTTTGTGTTTTTTAATTTGACTTTCTTTATAAATGTTTGATGAATTGATTTTTCTCAGGATGGCGTGATGTGTTTGTAACTCTTATTATTTGTTTGACATTTTTTCTTTAATGATATATTAATAAGAGTTCTAAAATTTTAGTAAATTGGTTGTTTTTATACTACCCTGCTTGTGGTGTCTATTAAGAAAGCCAAAGTTAGCAGCATGTAGGACTCGGAAGAGGTTAGTACTTCTGATGAAGTCATTCTTTGTGAAGTCATTCACAAAGAATAACTTATTGCTAAACTGTAAGTAAGAATAACTTATCAAGTTACAGTAACAGCTTGTCAATTACTGTTTGGTAAAATTCTGTTGATGTAATTGATCCAAGAGGCCAGCATTTTGTTGGTTGTGCATTCAACGCCAAAATACATTTAAGTTGATCTGTGGGTATGGACACGAGTATCCTGTTTTGATATGGGAATGGAGTGTCTGAGATGGCACCATGAGTATATGGCTATGTATGTTTCCTTTTGGGTGGTTTACAACATTAAGCATACATGTTTATTACAATCAAATATTTTTTTATTTCTGGAAGAATCGCAAGAGCATGGAGTGATAAGAGGGAAAATGACTTTGTCAAAATTGACCGATGGTTTGCAATCTCAGCTTTGCATGAGTTTGATTTTTGCTTTGTTTCTGCAGGCCGCAAATTCAAATGTTCGTCAAAATGCATTGCATTTACTTTTGGACTTGTTCCCTCTTGAAGATCCTGATTCCACAAAAGAGGTTAAAGATACATTGCTATATAAACAGTTCTTTCTTTTGGAAAAATTACTCATGGATGATTGTCCAGATGTGAGAGTAGTTGCAGTGGAAGGTTGTTGTCGCATCCTTCATTTATTTTGGGAAATTATTCCTTCGTCAACGATTACCAAGATAATTACAAAAATTTTTGATGACATGTCACGTGATCTTTGCAATGAGGTTAGACTATCCACAGTGAATGGCATCATTTATTTGCTTGGCAATCCTCTCTCACATGAAGTTCTTAAAGTGCTCCTACCTAGACTGGGGCATCTGATGCAAGATAACATTTTTTCTGTGCGACTTGCACTGGCAGATCTCCTCCTACTACTACGAGATGTTCGTACTTTCCAGTTTAATAAGGTATAGGGCACTTTCAACATTTTGGTTTTTAACAGAGTTGCTATTTCTGATGAAATTTCCCTTTGTATTTTTCTGCAGGTGGTGAGCTTAGATGTCTTACTATCTACACTTGCAAATGACCAATCTCAGGTTGCTCAAAAACTTACAAAACTGCTACTGCCATCATACTTTCCTTTCAGACTTAATACTGAAGAGGCATGCAATCGTTGTGTAACACTTATGAAAAGATCTCCTGTGGCTGGTGCAAGATTCTGTGAGTTTGCTGTATCAGAAGGGGCACCACTTAAGTGTCTGGTGGAACTTGTCACAGTATTAATTAGTTTGGTCTTGTCCCATGCTAATCTGGATGCAGATCAGACCGAAGGTTTCCTAATTGCCGTTGCCAACCTCTGCAAGAGCATAGCAAGTGAGCCATGTTACAAGAATACCCTTAAAGAGTTGTTTACCAGTGATAAAGTGAAGTGCTTGTTTGCTGCTGCATCAACTGGGCGTGCTCAGTCTTCTGTATTTGACATTGTTTCCACCATTTCTCCAGATAATGGTATTGGGCTTCTTGAAGAATGCATGGGCCTAGTCAGTAATTGTAAGGGTTTATCAGAAGATGAGGAGAGGCAAGCCGAAATAAAGTCTGCCCACAAGTTATTGTTGTCTTCTTATGCCTTTGATGAGATGCTTGAAGCCCTAATAGCACTTTTGCAAAAAGCAGTGTACCGTTGCAACGTTAAATTTGGTGCTGAAATACCCAAGGATAGCATTTTCTCTGCAAAAAGAAAAAAATCGAAGTCGTCGGTGAAAATTTCAGGTAAATGGAAATATGCAAGCGGAAGAAAATCATCCAGTTTCAAGGAGGATTATTCAATTGCTGTAGGAGTAGCCTGGCAAGTGAAAGACTTGCTTACATCTGATGACTCCAGGAAGGCCATATTAGGGTCTCAAAGTCTAGAGCGGTTATTTCTTGCTTTAAAGGTCATTTCCGAGGTCAGCATTGTACAATGCATGTATTGTGAATATGTGGATGCATATCCTGTTTTAGCTTATACAGCTCTTGCTCTTCAAACGATACTTAAAAACATTAGCACGAGTAGTACAAGTGGTTCTGGTTCCAAGAAGAATGATTGGACTAAATCTTCAAGATCAATTTCAGAGGCAAGTGGTATCCTTTTAGTTGTTTTTCTCTTTGAATTCCATTCCTTTTAGTACAAGTTGGAGGCACTCTTGTGTGTAATTCGATTTACTTTCTAAGTTTTATTACTTTTTAGAGACTCAATTTTACTGAAAATGCATGCTTGTTCATTACTTAAGTAGGTGTTCTTTAGTTTCTGTTTTACAAGAGAAAAAGTTTGCCAAATTGTAGAAGCTGTGTCAATGAAAGTTTACAAGAAGACAACATAAGCTTCACTGTGTTTGAAATGATTACACTGTATGTGTTATGCTGAAACAAGAATATTCTGTTTGTGGACCATTTTCATAGAATTGTAAAAGTTTGTTTGGATCTAATTCTAATTAGTTGTCAAAAATAGCAAAGTGTCTAGTGCTACTTTGTGGTTCTGGAGGCTCCAAAGATATCTGGCTGACCATTAACTTGGTTTGACTCATGGAAAGCTGGTAATCATTTCAACATGGAGAAGATACTGGTAGCTCATATTGGCCTTATCAATCTAGCTAGAAGCTTGAATGGTCTGGTTTGATATATTATGAGTATACGATTCTGAAACATTCAAGAGTCATCCTTTTTCTGAAGTAAAGCTACAATCTCCAGTTGTTATCATTAGCTTGTTTCTTATCGAACAGGGAAAAAATAAATAAAAAGCTGTTGGCATTGGCATGAATTTGGGTAACCTGGTCCTTCAATACCAGGTTACCCAAATTCATTTTCGATGTTTGAAAGTTGAGTTTTAGTAGAAATTAGTATTTTAAACTAGAGGGAAACCTTTACATTCTATAAGCAACAGTCATGTTATGAAATTCATTTTGGCTCATTAGTTTGAGCATTTCTGGGAAGCTCTGCCATGAAACTGCAAGTACTCTTTTGTTTGTGGTATATCTGAAACTACTGCTTTGAGTTTGTTATTGAGGAAAGCTGTTACTATGGACTTACCATTTTTTTGTCTCTCTTCCACTCTTTTTTTTTTTTTTTTGGGCAGACAGTGCTAGACCAGGCAATGGATCACTTGCTTAACTGTATGGACAAGTTGTTTGGAGCAGGTGATTTTGGGAACTCTAGCAAATTATGTTCGGACACTAAGCACAGAAATAGCAAGATGGCTCAATGCCATGGGCCAAAACTCAGAGAACCTCAATTGGAAGTCTTTAGCTCTGGTGACAATGGTAAGTGATTGTGGTATGGAAAAAATTCAAAGATCACCAAAATGCATGCTTACATGCATAAATGCTGGAGTTATTTCATGTCACCTACTGCCTAAGTTTATAATGCAACTTATGCACAAGAGGAAATATCCTTTGTTTCATTTTCTCCGATGATAGCTACAGTTAAGGATAACTCACCTTGACATTGGTACACACATAAATTGGTCCATACATACTGATAGACTTGTCCATTGATTTTTTATACATTTATTTGCCTGAACATCCCTTCTCTCTTTTTGAGTGGTCTACTTCATCACTTTACTTACATTGCAGTTCCTGTTCCACACTTCTTGAAAAGCACTAGTGGCATTCATATCTGGAGAGCCAATAAACAAGCTGTGGATGAAACATAAAATTTTTTTGGGGACTGCTTGAATGGTTGTGTGAAGATGCTCTAAATTTGTGCACGCTTCTCTCTAGCATGTGTATGGGCTTAATGTTTAATTGTCCGTGGGTGGCCCTGATAGTATATATTTTGGACTGTTGTTCATTTGCTTTCACAGGAACATATGATCTGGTGTTTAACTGGTAGAATGCTGGAAGAGAAGCTGCTTATGTTATCAAAATGTTATTAACCTACTTGACAGGAGGCCAAAACTCTATGAGAATGGCAAACCAGGAGACTATTTGCGTTGATTTGAAGGGTTCGTTCTAGTTGTACCACACTGGGGTGGCGATATTTTCTGACTGCTGTAGTCTAGAACAATTGTTACTTAGCACTTACCAGCTCATAACATCTTGCTCATAATATTCCATTTTTTCCTGTTCTCTGAACCTTTTATCATTCTTATTACTGAACACTAACAAGTTGATGCTTATGCAGGATCTGGCACTAAACAGAAAATAACACCAAACAAGATAAACATACTTACTGCAGTTCTCAAGTTCATGGTCGATTCCACTACAATGGGTTTTGTTTCTACTTTCCGAGGAAGGTGTGTTAAGTTTACATCAGCTTACGTACAGTACATTATTTCTGCTTTAGGGCAACAATCTAAAGATAAGTTGCAGATGAAGCATAACGATTTAAAAGAAATTTTTCTGTCTCTGAAGAGCTCCTTCAGCTATGCAGCCAAGTTAATCAATCTAGTCCTTATGGATAGCAGTGTAGTTTCTCCACCCCCTACAGAAGCTTTTGATCTTGTGAATGACCTGATTAGTCTAATCTGTTCGGTTGAATTGTTCATGGGTTCTGGTTATGCTGCCCGTCTTCTTGTTGTAGCAAGGCCTTGGCTTCCTGATCTGATTCTGGCTCTAGGATCTGGGTGCATATTTAATCAGGGTCAAGTAGAAGGAATGCATTTTAATGCATGTGATTCTATCAAAGTCCATTTTCGATCATGGCTCTCAATTTTAGCAAAGATTGAGCTTGATGAAATATGTAAAGTTAATTCAGGGGAGGATGATGACAGGATTTCTAAACCTGAGGAATTTCCCGAGTTTAAGAAGTTCATGGAAATGATAGTTTCGTCGTTGAAAGAAAATCTTGGTATATTGGATGCAGTCGGGGTTGTTTTCTTGACTAGCTCAGTAGTGGGGTTGGAAAGGAAGGACTTTGGGTTGGTATTGGGACTTCTACACTTTATTTGTGTGAAGTTAGTAGGACTTCATGACAGAGAGTGGAATGGGCTTGATATGATGTTGGTTTGTCTGCCTGACATATATCCTCGGATTGAAAAAGAAATTGAAGAACAAAATCAAGAAGATGAAATTCAGAAATTGCATAGTTCTAGGATGTTGCTTGAACCTGTTTGGATGTATCATGTTTATGAAACTGAGAGATTTTCTATGATGAAAGAAGAGACCGAATCTTGAATAGATGGAAGTCTATTGTTACAAATTTGATTATTAAATTATGAGGGACTAGAATATGCCCCATTGTAAAGAAAAACTCGTTAAGGCTTTGTGTGTAGCTGTGGGAAATACATTTTGTTAGATTTGAGCCTTTCAATGAAACAATAATAGAATTCACTGTTCGTGACATGTACCACAAATAGATTTTGCTACTGGTATTTTCAATGATTTAGAATTCTTGTGAATTCAGGACTATAGAAGAATGAAAATTACAATGAAGTTTTTGTCATGAAACCTAAATGTATTGCCCTTTTGCTTGAAACAGCTTTTGTAGCATGGCAATGACAGCAAAATCTTTTCTCTTGTATATTGCTTAAGTGGCTTTTCAAAGTAGATTTTCTCTTGTGTTACATAAATGTAAATCATACATTCCCTATAGTAAAAATCAATCCAAGATTTATCGTACCACCTTAAGAGATTTTAGTAGTGGAACGAATTGGTGATGCAAAGCTGAGTCTCTTGTAAAATTGTAGCATGCTGAATTTTCTGTGACAGATTATACTTGGCTTGGGGTCCAGTGCTGCTAGATCAAGGCCGAATAACGCAGAGAATCGGATCAAAAGAGAAAATTCCATTGTTATTTGGTGCTATGTGTCATGCTTAAAGCTGATGAGGACGGTTGAATCATGTACTTCTCCATTATTGTTGGTAAGATAGCTGGGCATGACTTCTGCACTATTTGGAGTTCACTGTAAGATTCATTTTTCTTTCTACTGATATGGCTCTTTATTAGTCTTCCAGTCTTTTTACAAGCCAACTGTTTCTAGATGGAAATTACAGATGCATTTTTACTCTTTTCTTCTGGGTACGAATTAGGATCCTAACATGATCCGAGTTTACCTGAACTTTACATGATCTCTTGGCACACGTATATCATTACTCAAGTATGATCAAGATCTATTCTTCTGTTATGTCATATTTTATCAACAGCATATCACCACTTTATTTGCTAATTTGTTCCGAGTAATAACTCAAATTTCAGAAGAGAATCCGAGTCCAAATAAGATTGAATATCCGTCTGGCATTTATTTAGATTTGTCAACAATGTATATACTACATAAAACTAAAGAACTTTGGCACTGCTAGTGGAAGACCTATGTTGCCACCGATGGCTAATCTATCCTTCATATTCTGTCAAGCTACTGATTTCATTGATGCTGGATCCCATCAGAAATCTAATATGCAGTTTCATCTTGAGAAAATTTGATCTTGGTCTTTCTTTCGAAGTCAGCTTGTTCTTCAAAGTATAGCAGACTTTGCCTCTCCATTGATCCTGATAATGAATTCAGTTAGTTTCCAGGAAGTGCATTTTCAGTAGCTGAATAGATGGATAAAAGATAGTTTCGTGTGAGATAGAATTACAGGAAGCTTAAAATGGGGAGAAATGATCACCACTATGAAGAATTGCTACAGGAACAGTTCGGTTACTGGAATTAGAATATCAGCAGAAACTAGTCAACCTACAAACTTTGAATTTAATCCCAGAAAGAAAATGCTTGAAAAAAATCAACAGCATTTTCAGCTTACAAAAGATGCTTGGCTGCAATTCACCTCGAATTGAGTGAGGAAATAAAATAATTTTGAAGAATCGAAAAGAATGGGATCCCACAAATACTAGGGATTTATCAGGTTCCAGATATTCATGTACTTGACTCTCCTATAGACATCAAAGCAGAAGAAACTTGTGGCTGATTTAATACATCATAAATTATGGCATTGCAAGAAGAGATATTTTCATCAATCTGTGATGGAACATAGGCTTCTTCTTACTCCGATCTGAAAAGTAGCAACTCAAACTTTTTCTGGTTTACACCGGGACATTCTTTAAGCCAGCAGCAATTGGCATGCCTAAGAAGCCGATGAATATGCTGAAAAACCACTGTGTCAAAGTAAGAGGAGTTGTGTTGGCAAAAGTTCCCAGAAGCTCAACAATTATGATCTGAAAGACAACAGTAACACCAAGGACAACCATGAAAACATAGTTATCCAAGATGCCTTTGAAAACATTTATTTCCTCCATGTCACGTGAGCTTATCTCATTGAAAACCTGCAGAATGAGATCAACAGAGTTAAAAATGGTAGTTGTCTGCGAGTTAATCCGAACCATTGGCATTCTCATGCATCTCCATAAGATAATAGCATGCAATCTTAATTTTTTGGATAAAGATATCAGTAAACCTTTAATTATCATGGAGATCTGCAACGGATTGCAGCAGCAGATGATTTGCGGAAACCTAAAATCTAGTGTTACAATTATGCCAGAGACAGTAAAGATGCTTATTGTCAATTACCATTTTACATGCATAGCATACTGCAAATAAGACAGTGTATACAAAGAATGCTTGAGAAATCTTTGAAAGAAGGTTACCTGACAAAAGACAAATGAGTTGAAGATGAGTGTGTTGAGAACTAGATTAGAGTTTGAGCCGTCAAGACCAAATAGTGATTTTCCTTTCACCTGAAGCAACCATATCACTATAAACTGATAAATTGATTGCCCTAAGATATTCCTCCACATCACATTACTGATAAAATTCCCTCTCTTTCCAACTGGCGAACGCTTCATCAATTCATCAGTTGGAGGCTCAGTTGCAAGTGCAAGTGCTCCCAGTGTATCCATGATCATGTTGACCCACAATAGCTGAACAGCTGTGAGGGGAGCACTCCCTGAAGCATCATTAAACACAAAAGGATGAGCAGGAATTACAAGTAATCTTATGCACCAAAGAAGCTAAATATTTAAATTCAAGATCAAAGTGGGCAATAGTGCACTGTCTTACCCGTCAAGCAAGCTGAAGAGAAATTAACTATCAGCGCAACTATGTTGACAGTCAACTGGAATTGTACAAATTTTTGAATGTTTATGTAAACTGAACGTCCCCATTTGGCTACTGTTGCAATTGTAGAGAAATTATCATCCAGAATTATAACATCAGCACTCTCCTTAGCCACCTGAAATTCGGTAATAGCATTAATTGAATATCCACACTAATCACCAGAAATCAAGTTTTGATCTTCAACGAAAAGCTTTAGAGATGATTCATAGACTGACAAAAGAGCCAATAATATGTTATAATTGACTGAAAAAGTTAAAATCTTTAAACCCCAATGCAAGGATCCCCTTCGAATCACTTTGTGGTGAATTGTGCTAGAACTAATGGATAATAAATGCACAGATAAATGCAAAGGAAGGACAGATTTGGAAGTTCAATAAAAATGGATCCATGATAATTTTAAATAGCAAGGAGCTTGAAAAGGGAAAAAGATATAGGCAATGAACCATGTTGCACTATAAAAGCATTTGTAGTGTACTCACCTCAGTTCCAGCAATGCCCATTGCTAATCCAATATCTGCTTCATGAAGTGCTGGAGCATCATTTGTTCCATCACCAGTCACCGCAACCACTTCATCAAATGTAGTTCGCAAATGCTTTACCAATGTATGCTTGTCTAGCGGGGACGAGCGAGCCATCACCTAAAAAAACCAGTAAAATCATTAAGCCATGGAATGGCTAGATGCAGTGTTCTTACTACTGAGCGCTTAAATGGGATCAAAGGTTTTTAGTAAATAGAATATAGCAAGCACCTGAAGTTTGGGAATTAATTCAAGCAATTCTTCTGTATTCTTCTTTCTGAAATCTGGACCTTCAATTGCTATACCATCATCAGTAAGAATTCCACATTCCCTAGCTATAGCCTTTGCAGTGTTTATATTGTCTCCAGTAACCATTCTTACAGTGATACCAGCTGAGCGACAAACTGCAACAGACTCCCTGACACCAGGACGAACAGGATCCTTAATACCCACAATTCCAATACAGGTATATCCCGAAACTGGAATAGGATCATCGGGCAAGGACCCATTCTTCATTTCCATAAAGGCAAGACATAGAGTTCGAAGAGCCTCATTAGCAAACTGATCAATTGTAACTTTCAGGCGGTTAAGGGATTCCTCGTCTAGAGGAATTACTTCACCACTTGAATTAACTACCTTGTCACAGGTAGCTAAGACTATTTCTGCAGCGCCTTTAGAATGGGCTCTTAAGCCCCCTTCAGGTAGCTCCAGCACCACTCCCATCCGTTTCTTTGTGGAGTTGAACGGCTCAACTTTAACAATTTTAGATGCTTGTCTCTCTGCCTGAAAATCTCCACCTAGTGACAGGCCGAACTCCAACAAAGCAGTCTCAGTAGGTGTTCCCAATATCTCAGGTTTTCCATCTTTGTTAACTACAACTTCACCCCCGGTGTTGGTAAATATTGATTGCAGCAGGAGTTTCAGGGCAGAATCAGGGATTTCAGAGCTCAAGCTAGCTTTATCTGTTTTACTTACTTCCTTGACATTCATGCAGACGCATGATTTCGCAACAGTCATGTGATTAGTTGTAAGTGTACCAGTTTTGTCACTACAAATACTTGAAGCTGATCCCATTGTTTCACAAGCTGCTAGATTCCGGACAAGTGCTTTATCATTCATCATCTTCTTCATTGCAAATGCAAGGCTCAATGTTACGGCTAATGGAAGCCCCTCTGGAACTGCAACAACAACAATTGTAACAGCAACAGCAAAGAATTCCAACAGTTTCAAAGCATCATCTCCGGACCAACTCCAGATATTCCCCTCCCCCACTTTTTGGCTAAAAAATCCTTGCACCAAAACTGCAAAAGTCACAACGGCAAAGAAAAGGCCTCCCTTCCCAATAATGGTTGCTACTCCATTCAATTTAACCTGCAATGGAGTTTCATCGTCTCCTCCTTCACTGAGAGTAGCCATCAGTTTACCCCATTGGGTTCTCATTCCAACGGTTGTAACCATCATCTTGCACGAACCATCCTGGAGTTTAGTTCCTGAAAGCATAAAAGGATTTTCAGCATTCACCACTACTGGTTCACTCTCCCCCGTTAAACTGGATTCGTCAATCAATACAGAAAATCCCGAAACAAAAAGTCCATCTGCAGGGACTTGGTCCCCAATACCAAGATGTACAATATCACCAGGAAGTAAGTCGTATATTGATAATTTCTGTCTGAATCCATTCCTTGTGACCTGAACTGCAATCTTCTTTTTCTCCTTGTCCAGGTCCTTGAACTGTAAAGATTGGCGATAATCACTTGTAGCAGTAACAAACACAACCAACAAGATACTAGCAACAATTCCAAGGCCATCATGAGCTCCATGAGGCCATCCTTCCATTGCTATGCCAACTATCAAAGACACAAAAGCACAAGCCCCAAGTATCATTAGAGTCATATCTTGAAGTGCTTCCCAAACAAACAGCCAAAAACTCCGAGGTTTGCTCTCATCAAATTTGTTAAGTCCATATATCTCTTGTCTGCGATTGAACAGATCAGTATTGGTAGTGAGCCCATCGTCGATTGATGCGGACAGCTTTTCAGATATACCAGTGACTCCACCATGAAATTTCAGTTTCTTCAAATCATGGCCTTCCACAACAGATCCCAACTCTTCAGCACACACTTGAAAACCTGCGGCTTTGACTTCCTCGGGCACAGTATAGTCACTGGGTGTCACACCTGCAGATATTTCATGAAGAGGGTAAGGAAGAACCTTATGATAGAACAAACCTTAATTTTATGTAAATTGTGAAGAAGCCAGCTGACCTACAAGAAAATGAATTGCAGCTTTGGAAACCAGAACTGCTACGCGTAACTTCTCCTGTAATATTTTGACGGAATCGGCTATAGGAATTAAATGAGGGAAAGAAACCGTGCAAAATGAAGCATTAAGGAATTAATCATAATATCTACCAGTGAAACAATATAATCGAGTCTCTTTAAAAAATTAAGATAATGTCAGCACTTTCAGTGTCACTCTACCACTGACCATGACATCTGAATAAGTTCGGCGGTATAGAACAGAGTTTTCTTATTTCGACCTCGTGTTAGTATAACTGAAAATCAATTGCGAAGTGACAAATTTCTGATGATGAAAATTATGAAGCACCAGACATAAATATATACATATATATATTTATCTAGTATAAATAAATGAGAACCCAGTTAAAGAATTAGGAGTCTAGTAAAAACAACACAAAAAAAAAAGAAGGGACATTTGTCATTTTTGGGGTCATCCATAGTGACAAATTTTTGGAATCATAAAAGGCGTCACATGAAAATTGGCCAATTTGAACGATGACTACTGTCTCTGCAAATCATCGCTATTCATTATCATGGATTGGCAGCAGCTTGTACCCATCCATGAGAACGTAAACAAGGTATTTGTTTAACTGACCTGATAGGTTTTACGCATAGCAGCAACCTCGTGACGTTTGGAGAGGTTGGCCGTGAACCGAAACCTCCGTTTCGGATTCTTGACAACTCCGCATAGCTTTCTCCATTTCTCCAACGCCTCTGTAGTCGTGTGCTTTGGTTCCACCCCAAAATTCTCTTGCAAATAGCTCTCCATTGCCTCCTAAAATCCTAAAAACTGCTTCTTTGTTTCTTCAAGCAATTAAAGTAGTTTTATATCCAACGCAAGGGATGCTTTACTTCATTCAAATTCCATGCAAACGAAGAAGAAACTACCCAGAAAAACTTGGACCGAGTAAAGTCATCCAAAAGCAGCCAGAGAATACAGCACGGGGAAGTTTCTGTGATATTTCTCGGACATTGTTTGAAAGAAGACAGGAGTAGGTGAGAATGATCAAGACGACAGGAGTAGGTGAGAATGATCAAGACTTTTAACCATGTTTTGTTTGATTCTGTGTCATTGTCTTCTGTAAGAAGTTCATCGGTCATTGTCTTCGGAAAATCTTGTGAGAAAAATTGTGAAGGAGAGGGGAAGGAGCGAAGAGGATCCGAATTTTGATGGAAATTAATTGTGAATTAACGGTAATAGATTTCGTGCTGCTCTTCTCCTGGGAGGGAACGGACGAATAGCAGTCAAACGGATTTATTAGTCAGCTGAGAAAATTTGTAATGATCCTCACGTGACTTTATTTTTTAAATTTTATGTTAATTATTTTAAAATTTATGATTAATAAATTTTTAACTGCTGACACGTGTCAGCAGTTTCTGGAAGAACCAATCAACGAAGTTAATAGTCAATGTTGGTAAGTGCTTTGCTAAGTGCATCCACGCGTCCTCCGACCAGAGAGAGAAGGAACGGAAACCAAATGGGCCTCGATGAGTTGACCAGACGTGGTGACCTGATTGACTTTCCTTGATTTCCCCGCTTTTGCCTTGTCCGGGGACCGTGATCGAAGCTCTAGACTACAAGAATTCTATATCTCGATAGGAGGCTTGGTCACGGTACGTCCACGTCATCATCTACGATACGTTAAAAATATTTTGTTATTTATAATTTAAAATATTTTTCTATAAAAATTTTAATTAAAAAAATAAAAATTTAGAATATGACCCAATTTTTATTTATTTTAAATTTTAACTATTCAATTGCCCGGTTTCATAAATTTTTTTATATGGCGTACAAAATATACTTTCAATTTGAATAATTATATAATAGAAAATAGGCTCAGAGGTGAACTTAGATCCCTTCTCCATTGTCTGCGGCAGCACGTCCATTGGCCTTGCGGTCGAGCAAAGATTTACGGTCCTTGTCTAGCCTGAGCTTTGTAATAACGACCTTTGATGGGTTGATCCCCACATTCACAATCGGTCTATTCACCTTCTCCCAAGTGATGAACATTTACAATAAATACTACAGCATATCGACAAGATTGACTTCACCATTTCTGCTCTCTCTATTACTGTTCATAATACAGGATACAATTTGGCATTTGTGATCCACAACTTGACTGAGAAAAAGAAAATGTAGGCAAAAGTTCTGTATACCCATCGCAGACATCTGATGACATCTCTGCAAGAAATCCTGAAATATCTTTTTATCTCTGAGGAATGGCCCTTCTTCCAGGATTTCTAAAATTTATGAAATAATTGGCCAAAGGCAAAAACAAATGGCCAGGCAGAGATTTTGATAATCGGATCAGATTGTGAATAATTAATGGCTGTAACAATACATTGACAGAGAGCACAAACCAATCCAATATCCTTGAAGCTACCAAAAGGCTTGTGATTTTGCGATGGATAATAAAGCCAAGGTAGCATACCCCTCCACATCCAGTGAACCTTTTCCTTTCTAGCTCTATAAATGAGCTCAACAATGCATAAAAGCAGTGCTGCAAATGAAATTAACAAGGCAGATAGTGCACATCCAGGCAGATTCTTGGATGAAAGTTGGTCCAGAACAGCCGATGAAAGCTCTAGTATCAAGTTGGTGATTACAAACACCCACTCTAAAGAAACCTATATGGACATTAAAATGAGAAGATGTTTATCTATATGTATTAAGATACTCATACTATCTGAAACAACAGATAATATAGCTTCATAACAAATATATAATACAAGTCTACTTTTTATCCTGGTTTCTAACCTTTTGGGTCCAGCCATTCCCCCTGTCCGGTGTCCTAGGATCAACATTGCTGCTCGGTTCGATAGGCAATTCAACATGGGGGGATTCAACCATGGATTGGGCATCATCATCATTGCCGGCACTTGCAGCGTCACCTAAAAGAAACTGAATTGCAGCTTTGGAATCAGATAATATAGCTTCACAACAAACCTATAATACAAGTCTACTTTTTCATCCTGGTTTCTAACCGTTTGGGTCCAGCCATTCCTCCTGTCCGAAGACCTATGATCAACATTGCTGCTCGGTTCGATAGGCAATTCAACATGGGGGGATTCAACCATGGATTGGGCATCATCATCATTGCCGGCACTTGCAGCATCACCTAAAAGAAGCTGAATTTTAGCTTTGGAGACAGATAATATAGCTTCATAACAAATATATAACCTTTTGGGTCCAGCCATTCCTCCTGTCCGGTGTTATCAACATTGCTGCTCGGTACGGCAGCCAATTCAAAATGGGAGAGGTCGGCCACTTGGGCCTCACCGAAGCCTGCATGTTTAACAAACTGATTTGCAGCTTTGGATTTCAATGAGTGTTGGATGCTCTGCAACGGAAAAATGGAGCATTAAAGAATTGATCATAATATCTGCTACAACAATTAGATATTGACGCATGATCACATAGTAAATATGTAGTTCAATGGTCGAATCAGCTTCTGTTCTACAAACAGCTGTGTCCGTTCTGATATGAAAACTTGAAACATACTTATGAGTCTCTTTAAAAAATTAAGATCATGTCAGCACTTTCAGCGTCACTCTACCAGTGACCATGACATCTGAATAAGTTTGGCGGTATAAAACAGAATTTTCTCATTTCAATCTCGGGTAAGTATAACTAAAAATAAGTTGTGAAGTGACAAATTTCTGATGATGAAAATTATGAAGCACCAGACATAACAAATAAAAATACATCTAGTAAAATGAAATTCCGGTTAAACAATTAGGAATCCGGTAAAACCCACAAAAAAAAAAAAAAAAGATGTCACATTAAAATAAAATTTGCGCCCCACGACCAATTTGAACCATGACTATTGTTTCTGCAATCATCGTTATTCACTATTATGGATTGGCAGCTTGTTCACATCCATGAGACATAGAAAGGGTTCTGTTTAACCGACCTCAATGAATTTAAGCTTAACAGGACCGCGACGAGGAATGTTGCGTTGAGCCACGTGCCGACGCCTCAGTTTCGGATTCTTGACACCTTCTCCTGGCTGTATCCATTTTTCCAACGCCTCCGCAGTCGGGTTTTTTGGTTTCACCTCAAAATTCTCTGGCAAAGAGCTCTCCATTACCTCCTTCTAAAATCCTAAAAACTGTCTCTTTCTTTCTTCAAGCACCTATCGTAGTTTTATATCCAACGGAAGGGATGCTTTATGTCATTCAAATTCCTTGCAAACGAAGAAGAAACCCACGCAGAAAAACATGGACCGATTAAAGTCATCCAAAAGCAGCCACTGAAGAGAGTACGAAGGAGTATCTGTGATATTTCTTGGACACTTTGAGAAAAGACAGGAATCCGTAAGAATGATCAGGACTTTTTAACTGTGTTTTGTTTGATTCTATGATACTGTCTTCTGTAATAAGGTCAGTTTTGATAATAACAACGGGGTTTCGGAAAATCTTGAGAGAAAAATTGTGTAGTAGAAGGGAAGGAATGAAGAGGATTTATAATATCCGTAGTATATTTTAAATTTTGTGTATAAAATGTAAGATGCGTTGGCAGTTTTCTTGAAGAACTAATTAATGAGGTCAATAGCTAGTCTCGGCAAGTGTCTGGCATAGTGCATCACTCTCCCCACGCGTTTTCTACGCCCCAAGAGAAAAGGAACGGAAAAGCAAATGGGCCACGTGACATGATTGACTTCTCTGCCTTTGCTTTTGCTTTCGGTGGCCGTCGTCTTGCGAGCGCGATCGAAGCTCAAGACTTGAGGATTCTACGTTCCCACTGGGGGCTGCTTAGCAATGGTACATCAACCTGCCCATGCATTTTGAAGTACATTTAAAATAATTTGTTATTTATATCTTAAAAAGCATCTTATTGCATATTTTGCATATTTATTTTAATTTTTATGTTTATAGTTTAAATTTTTTGTTTATATTATAATGATTATTTATTATATAATTTAAATTTTTTATTGTATAAATTAAATTTTTTACTCATATTTTAAATATTATTTGTTATTTGTTTTATATATTACATAATTTTTTAAAATATATATAATTTTTTAAAAAAATTTAAATTTTTATTAATTATATATATTTATTTATTTATTTTATAATATACAAAAATTCACTAACCTGAAACCCTACTCCACTTGAGGACTAATTTGAGTTATTGCAATCTGTTATGTTAAATAAAAATTAATTTAAATTTATTTGTATCATGCTAAATAAATGTCACTCTAAACTCTATTTATTTGATAATATTTGTTCAAATTTTAAAATTCTAACTGATACAATTATTAAATAATTAAATAAATTACAATCGTATCTCTCATTTAATATATATTTTGTATATTTTAATATTTTTTAAATACATTTTTATCACTAGTTACTCAAATGTTAATTATTTTTATTCTAAATAATATTAAATACTTTTTAAAATATAACAAATATAATTAAATATTTTTTAAAAAATAAAAAATAAATATATCAAATTATAAATTAATTAATATGTTATAATTACATAAATAATTAATTCTATAATAAATAAATTTATGTGTCAAAAATTTTAAATTTAAATACTGCATAATTATTAGTGTAACACATTCAACAATTAAGTCATTTTATATTAACTTATTTTTGTAAATTTTATGTTAAATTATTAACATGTTGTGTAAAAATCTTTACCCTTAACTCCACTCCGTGCACAAATGGATCCTTTGATCGATTATTACTTCTTCTACGGCAATAGAAGAGACCACTGAGTTAATCCCTTGAAAATGATTAAATTGCTATAATTCAATGTTGAATTATTTAAAAAAAAAAGTACAAATTCATAAGTAATATGTGAGTTGGGCCGAGAAGCACATATGCTGGCCATCGGTTTCAAATTTTTTTTCCCCTTTTATTCCTTTTTCCGAGGCCTAACGAAAGCAACACGACGGGAATAAAACAGGGCAATTCCAGCATAAAGGCCATCTATTGTGATCAATTGAATAACAATTATATAGAATAGTGAGTTAAAATACAACATAGCTGCAATACCATTATTCATTGCCAGCAATGAGCATAATGCCAATACGGCTGACAGCACAGGGACAAATCAACAAAATTCTCTTCAATTCATTCATCTTGCAAGGTCCATGCGACCAACCTCCAGTGAATTGCTGCTGCTGCTGCTTGTGATTAGCGAAACAGGAGTGCGGTCAACAAAATTCACATCAATCTAAACGATAAACAATAACCTCCTCTATCCAGGAGAATAGAATGTGCAAAAATGTCAAAATGCCTCCGCAAAACTACAATGGAAAATGGTGAAAATAGAACCATGGAACTGCCTAAGCATCAAAAGAGTTCATCCGCAATCTCCAAGAACCTAGAAACAAATAATCTGTGGAACTCCTTACTGACGACACTTCCCAAGCATCGCCATTGAATTGGAAAATGTATGAAATTTCAACAATGCTATCATTAACTGGTAGAGAATCATCAGGGCTTAAGGGCAATGGCCAACCCAAACCTGGGAGTTTTCTCCAATGCGTTTGTGTCAACCTCACTAGAGATTGTCATCACTGACTTTGGTATCACCTCATGCTGCAGCAAGGCACCAAGTTTTCCATGGTTGTTGAGCTTCGCTTTCACCACTGTCAGGTGATCAACAGCATATGATCCTCCAACTGTAAATGTATTCTCATTTGTTGAAAACCTTCGGGTGATCTCTCCCACAGCAGCACTCTTCTTCAAATTATCCACATAGTGTACATATGATGCTTTTATTGTGTCTCCCTTGTCACCCCTGCAAGAACACAAAAGGAGCAAACAAACATAAAAACAACTTTTAGGTAATTTTTCCAACAAAGAAGAATGAAAAGAAATAAAAATAAATAAAAAACACTTACAAAATTATGGAAGCACATGAATCTGGTTTGTTCACACTAATTCCAGCAGTGTACTTTGTAAAATTGCCAGAAGTAGTATCATATCCAGCCTCTGCACCAAAAGCAATACTTGGGGTACCAATGGTGGCTGTAACATCAATACAAGGGGATTGGTTCAAAGCAATGGCTGAAGTGAAGGTGGCATGATCGTGGTGGTACTGAATCTCCAACTGCAAAATGAATAGCAGATATGAATTTAAAAGCGGTATTATCTTTAACAACTTTCAGGTAAAGAGATGCCAAGACTTCCTACCTTGCCAGAGTTATAATCAGGCACTTTAAGTGAACCAATAGCCTTTGTTGATGGAAGGATCTCAGTGAAAGTGACAGTGGTTGAGATCTGCCAGAACACAGAGAATTTCCAAGTTCAGATCAATGAAGGAATTTGCAGGTTATTTTTTGAAAGGAGAAAGAGAAGAACAGAGCAGCGCTCACATTAGACTCTGTGTCTACTTTGACATCAAATATAGCATTCTTATACTTGTATTGTGCAGCAATGTCACCAGTAGAGAGTCCTCCCTTTTTCACTGTGGTGGATGTGAGGGCCTAAAAAGAGGAAAGAGCAATTATAATTCCATTTTCCAGCAGAGAAGAGAACAATAAGAGGCCCATCAAATGTATTCAGAGAAAAGTGTGACCATAATCCCACTCGCAGCTCCAGAGGAGGCAAGCACTTCAACAAAAACGAAGTTTGGTAATAATTCTCATATGAAATTAAATTTAAGGGTAGCAGCCACTTCAACAAGCTGCAGACATCACATTCAGACTTTGAGACCGTGTATATCAAGTAGAATATTGTAAAACAAGACAAGTAATAAAAATATTGAGCTACACAATACAATCATCTAATGTAAACAAACAATTAGAACAATCATATATGAATTTTCAAACATGGTAAAAATCCAGTTGGCCATGCCTTTATACGGAACCAAAAATTTCAATGGTGTAAAGTTCAACAAATGTAGTATACAATTCAAACTTCAAGATGGGTTCATCTAACATTAAAGAAAATTGATCATTTGTTACATGCAATAATCAGTTATCTCAAAGCTATTCCAAAGGCAGCCAATGATCCCTCCATCACTTACTTGTCAAACAGTTTACAATTTACAACTTATAACCAGTTTCCTCAAAACACTACTTACCAAATAACACATATTTCTTCCTAAAACACCTCTGTGAGCAATGACCACAAGTATGAAGAGCGCAAAAAAAAAAAAAAAAAAAAGAAGGAGTTTTGCAAGACAAAACATAGTAAATAACATCGCATGCAGCTTGCAGCTACAATTTTCACTTAATCCGGAAACAAGTTTTATCATTGAATTTCCTGGAAATGAGTGTTAATCCAGAAAACAATAGAATATAATAACAATAATACAAACACTCAAATGAAGGAGAAAACAACTATCAGAACCAAAAACACCAACACACTCGCGCACGCGCACGCACACAAGCAAATAAAGACGTCAACAAAGCTAGATCAATAAATGAAGTTTACATAACATACCACTCCGGCACCGCTGTAAGTGGAGACACTGAGTTTCTGATCGGCGTTATAGTCTCTCGTCAAAAGATCTACATGTAAACATAAACAGACACAATTACGTTCCGAAATTTTTTAACAAAAACAAATGCATAAAATATAAGTTGCTAGACAGCGAAACAGAAGTCGGTGATTATTACCTTTGGCTTTTTTGCCGATGTCGGCGAAAAATCCCGGTCCCTTGCTCATGGTGGACAAGTCGGAGAGAGAGAGAGTGACGAAAATGAAAGATCGATGAAGTCAGGGAGAGATACGGCGAAGGGAAATAAAAGTCACAAGAGTTTATTTCGATTTCTTTTCAAAATAATTTTCCAAAACCGAATGCGGCGAAGGCGAATATGATGATTGGCTGTGACCGTTTTGAGGTGACAGGCACAATTTAAACCGTTGGATCGTATTTGAATTAATGGGTACGGAGTTGATGATGATGTCCTAAACTCCCAGTTATTGCGACTCGTGAGTTGTCACAGGCACACTTTACCTCACACGTCTACTTGGAACATGGTCGTTGGTGAATTCTGAATTTTTTAAGATGCAACACTGCCTTACGTTTAGTTGACAGTAACTTGTTTAAGGGTTCTGGAGAATCATGAATATTGAATGACCACCTAATCTTGTTTGAATGGAAATTATTGTTTTATTTTGATACGATAATCTCTTGATATAACTATTAAGAAACATTCAATTTAACAATGAACAGATGTAATGGGATACAATTTTAAATATGATGTTTCCAAATTTATTATATAGAAGTATGACAGTAATTTCATAGTCATTCAATCTAAATGCTTCATGAAGAACATAAGCCAAATGACGAGAAGACTCATAAGTGATTCGACAGATTTTGATTCTTGTATATCCACTCATGGTAATTCATTGTTGAAAGTCGGCATCTTATGCTCGCCATGAACATACTAATTCGGTGGATACTTGCATTTTAGCATGCCATTAAATGCTATATGATACACTGTTTTCACGCTAATTCTTGTTCAGAAACCATAATCAAACAAACTTGCCCAATAAGAAGCAAGAACAAGGAAAGGCAGGGAATTTGCAGTCTCCAAGATAGTGTTATAATCAAATTTTAACAGAATCATCTACTCAGTAAAATGACCAGAAACATTCATAAATATTTCTATGCATCTTCATGCCTGGAGTTTGTTAAAAGCCACCTCCTTCAAAAGCTTCTTTGCTTGTATGGTTAATTACCACAACATAGAATGAAAGATTCAGTAGAGACAAGAAACTGTGGCAGGCAGGGAACAGAAACAAACAGCCACTTTTCGTTAATATTTGCCATCACCAATTCTTAGCTTAAGCTCAAAAACTATCAACAATTCATTGTATGGCACACACAAAATACTCATTCACCACATATTACACAAAAATAAATAATGAAATAAGATTTGTAAATGGTAGGTTGAAAAGATCACATATGATTAGCTGGAAGAAAAATACTGATCGTATCATATAACTCAAACCATAGCAATGCTATGTCATTTCATAGACTGACTCCCAAATGCAGGAAAAAGGCCATTTCTGACTTCAAAACTCGAGTTTGCATAAAAATTAGCATTGAAACTTGATTTGTGTGCAAGGTGTAATATTTTACATGACCAAAGCTACATGAATCAAAGAGCACAAAACAAACAAGCTTACCAAGAACACAATTCATATTCAAGCATTTTTGGTTACATTTCAGTCAATGGTACTCAGTAAGATCATATACTATCATGCAGTCAAGTAATTTTAAGATAAATATCAATATTTCTATTTGATATGTGAACGGATGCTTAAAGTTCCATTTTTACAACTGAGCACAAGACAACATGCAAGCACAACACTAAATTAAGAAAACAAAACATTGATTGTGACAATTTTTGTTAAACCCATTCTCACTAACTAGTGACCAAAACTGTCAACAATTTAACGGAAGTGCATTCAGAGAAAATAGCAAAAGCATAATCCATCAGCAAGCAAAATTCAACAAAAGTGCATTTACGAAAAACAGCACAAATCCCGGAAGCCTGTATTTATTACTAAGCTATATTGGCATAATCTAGTAGTTGCAATCACAAAAGACTCAATGACTAACAGTAGGAGAATGCACAATAATCAAGAACACTAAAATGCAATATTACGAATCAATATTTCCATCCACAATTGCACAGACGTATAATCAGAAACCCAGAACAAAAATTATAACCAAGAACTTTGAAATATAGCATTAAACTTAAATAAAGGACAAAATCCAAAGAGGTATCTTAAATCTCCGTCACATAATAGAGATAAACAGTAACACAACAATAAAAATATCTTAGTGACAGTAGCAGAACAAGAAGTCTAAATTCATAAATCTATGATGAAACAAACACTTAAAAAACCTCTTAACAGAACTAGTCAACGTTTTGCATGATATCTTCAGGCGTGAACTTTGTTCCCTTCTCCTTGTCTGCCGCAGCACGACCCTTAGCCTTACGATCTAGCAAAGATTTACGGTCCTTGTCGAGCCTGAGCTTGGTAATAACGACCTTTGATGGGTTGATCCCAACATTCACAGTCGATCCATTCACCTTCTCCCGGGTGATGCGCTCGATGTGAATAACCCACTTCCTACGGTAAACCTGGACAACCTTACCCTCGCGGCCCTTGTAGGTACCCCGAACGACCTGGACCTCGTCGTCCTTGCGGACCGGCATTGATCGGACATTGTACTTCTGGCGCAGGTCGTTGGATAGAGGCGCGCTCATCAGGATGCGACGAACGCTGGAAGGCGCTGTGAAGTGCGCTTTCCGGTTCTTGCGGCGGGAGGAGGTGACTCGGGGATTGTACTTCATGGCGTAAAATGATGTTAGGGTTCAGCAAGTGCCGCAGCTCGAAACGGAGGAGGCAAGCGCTTGAGAGTATGTGGCATATATATAGCGAATGCAATTTAGGAGAACGCTGTCGTTTAAAAGAGGAAACAGAAAACTAGGGTTTGTGAATGGGTTAATTTCACTTTAGTATTTAAGCTTTTAAGTAATTTCACTCTAGTCAAATTGTTTCATTTATTAATGATAATCCCTATGTGTTCTCTTATTGATCACTTTAATCCAAACCATTTCAATCTATTTCACTTTATCTCTTAACCAAATTATTTTTTATGAGTTATATCACAAAGTCAATCTTATATTATATAAGATTGAAATAAAAAGATTTAAGTGCCTTTAAATAAATGCAAATTACATAATTTAAATTATTTATTTTTTATTATTTTATAACGTAAATTTAATCAAATAATTAAATTAATTCTAACAAAATAAAAATTCACTCTTAAGAGTCAAAATTTATATGGATTCATCACTATCACCATAAACGAATACTTCACTCTTGATGGAGTGAAATGATGATTATGGAAACCAATGTAACTTTGACTGAATTATATATAAATTACTATCCATTAATACTATTATTCAAAACATTAAGGACTGAAATAAAATTATCCCTATAAACCCAGTACCAATGGACTTGGTTTGTTTCTGGGGTGCATTTAGCATTTCTGATAATAGTATGGCATTCAAAGCAGTCTTGGGCAAATACACACACATATATCTAATTATGTCTTTTTGTTATTTTAATTTTTCCTTTAAGAAAAAAAATATAAATAATAAGAGAGATTTGTGACAATGTTTGTTCTTTACAAAATTATTAGACTAAAGGATATATGTGATGTTAATTTTTTTTTTTTAATTTAAAAATTACGTTCTTTTGATTGCAATATGTTATGTTATTTTAACGTAATCAATTCATAACAAATGAAAAATCGTAACTTTTTAAAAATTTAGTAATAAATAATTTGATAGAATAAAAATATAATATTAAAATGAATTAACATGATGAAATTTTTAATATTTTATATATGACATTGATACCAAATAGCAATGAGCATACAATATAATTAATGAATTAGTGTTCATAAAATACAACATAAATTTTTTATTATAAAAATAGTTTTCTCTTGCATTATTAGTGACGAAAAATATGAAATGTATTTAAATATTATGTGTACATTTATTATTTAAAAAAAAAATGTTAGGCACCGTCGTTAACCAATTTTTAGTATTAAATAAATTTATTTATCAAAAAAAAAAAAGGTAAAATGAGTAATAAAATATAAAAAAATAGATCTAAAAATCATAACTAACGATTTTATTCCGATTAATGATACAAACTGAGTTATATAGAAGTTAAGGATGAATACACTTGAACACTATTTTTCATTGCGAAGCTGGTGTTTTCTTATTCTCCTATCTTGATTGAGTTTTCTGCATTTTTTCTTACATTTGATTTCTTCAAAACAGTTTGGTAGTGATTTGTTGAGTTCAGCATTTATTTCTCTTGATTATATTTTATTTCAGAAAAATTATTATGTTAGTTGGTTGTATGTCAAAATAGGGGAGTGTCAATAAAGGGAAGAGAGTGTTCACCTTAATATATTATTTTAGAGATAATTGTAAGAATTTTCCATCAATTCTTCTTTTAATGTTTCTGTGAGAGATGTAAATTTTGAGTTTTAGGTTACTTGCATCAATTAAAATTTAATGAATGACGTGTTACTCCATAACAATAAATTTTAATTAATTTTCTCAAACACCTCAATTATAAATTAAAAAGTATTTTAATTTATTTTTTCGTAATTTTTCTAATCAATCTATTTAAAACGTCAAAATAAACACTAAAATTGTAAAAGATAAAAGAAATAATTCCGTTCTATTGAAGTTATATAGTAAGTATAAGTTTAAAACAAGATAAAAGAAGAGCTTCTATCATGTATCAAGCATGAGACATTATGAAAATAACACAAAAATAGTGCTGAAATCCAACCCTTGTTCCTTTTTTAAGCCGTATAAAATAAATCAAATGACTTATTATAATTCGTTGAATATAGGAGATTGTACATTGAATGCAAGATGAAATAAATTTGAGAGAACGGTGTCGTATAGAGAGCAAGATACCCAAGTAGATTTGTAAATAGATGGGCCTAGTTTGGGCTTGGGTAATGATAGCAATAACTTGAGCCTAATCTTGTTGTCACATATTTGTTGGGCTGCCATTACACTCAGCCCAACCATGATAGAGAAATATTTTCACCTTGCCAATTGCCGTCTAACCTTTCATGAGCAAATCGTAATGGGTTATGACTTATGAACGAAGGCTGGATTACGGTACTTACGTACCCCCGTTTAGTTTTTCATATTTTTTAAAAATTATTATAAATTTTTTATTTATATTTTATGTACTATTTATTAATATATTTTAAATTTTATAAAAATTATTTTAAATTTTTAATATACAAACTTTTTTAACTGCAATAATACATATATGTACTGGGAAGTCCATGAATGAAACAATGGCATTGAAATTTCACATCATCTTTGAGGAATCATAGCTCCAATACCATAATTTATAACTTGAATTCTGCGCCATTGACTAACTTAAGTGAAGACAACAGTATGATAGCGATGCCAAGTCCACTATATTTTGTTTGTCGTGCAATTTAATCTTTCGAGATCCGTTTTCCCTTATCATCGAGGGAAGATGATTTTGGCAATCCAAAAATAATTTGATTCAAGCAAGGCCATTAAGGACTAGCATTTATGAGTCATCACGTGCACCATAAATACAGCAGAGGGAGAATTTCTCATCCCTTCTGCAAAAAAGAAGAAAACCCTAATGGCAATAACAACAGCAGCCTAGAAAACTGTGATATCTCTTCAAAGATCGAAGGCGAAGATAAACTTCAGAGAGAAAAACAATGAAGAAAGGTTGGGGACGTCTAGGGGTGGTGGATACTATCCACGAGGAAGAACATGAACATGACCATGACCATGAATACTCTTCTAGCTCTTCTCCTCCTCTTTCTCCAAGTCCTTCTTCCCCATCTGCAACTCTCCATTCCAGAATACAAGCATGGTAATTTTTTTCATTCCTTTATTCAAGAAACAATAACCCATATGGTTTATAATTTCGTCAACATCTTCTGCTACAGCATCTGAGATGCTCACAGTTGGCTCTTGATAGGTCACTGGCGAAGGGGCGGAAGCCGGATGTGTTGATACATGTAGAGACAACGTGTTTCCGTCTCCACAAGGTAAGTACTTGATTCACCAAATTTCTATGCATTATTGATGATTTTATTTATTTATAAATAAATATTTGTGTCTATAATTCTTTCCATATTCACACTTTAAATAAAATGTTTTTCTAATAAAATTTCAAATATATTTAAAATTATTATATTTAAATTTAATTTTATTTAATTATTAATATTTATATTTAATTATTTTATCTCGTAATATCATAAAAATTTCAACACTAAGCAATTAATAGAAAATTATGGGTCACTTTTAATAGTTTCCTCTCCTCTCATAGGATCCTCTGACATCAAGGAGCACCTATTTAAAACGGCAACTAACGGACCTATCCGATTTAACTCTCTCCCCACCGTTAAACATAACGGCCCAAACCTTCTCCTTAGTAGTGGATTTCTGTTACGGGGACCGTATTGCCATGACGCCGTACAACGTGGCAGCACTGCGAACGGCAGCTGAGTTGCTCCAAATGACGGAGAGTAACGGTGACGGCGGGGAGAACTTGCAGCAAATAACGGAAGCATACTTCCGTCGAATAGTTACTGTTAATAGAGAGTACGCGTTGATTGTTTTCCACTCGTGTCTCGGTCTGCTCCCTCAATCAGAAACGACATCGTTTCTCGTGAGCAAGTGTATAGAAGCAGTAAGTTTGACCGATGAGGGTTTCGGGGTTGTTAACTTTTTTGACGAAATTGTAGCGTTGGGGGCCGAGGATTTTAAAATCGTCGCCGAGTCCATGAACCTGCGGTTTACGTGCCACGACGTGATTTATGAAATCGCCGATCTTTACATCAAGGTACGGGAACACAGTGGGGAGATAACGGAAGAACTGAGAGCTCAGATTTGTAGTTCCATTGACTGTAACAAGCTGTCATCTCATTTCCGCTTGCATGCTGTGCAAAACCCTAGAATGCCATTAAGATTTATAGTACGAGCAATGCTGGCGGAGCAGCTCAATACTCGGCGCTCTATATTTTCTGCAGCTAACCAACATTCTCAGCTGAGCCACAATCACACGATTCGAGAAGACCCCATCACTCTTGGTGCAATCCTCCAACGCGACGCAGCTCTGCGCGAGGCGGCTCAACTCAAGGCAGCAGCGGAAGCCACGAGTATGCGCATCCAAAGCTTGGAGAAGGAGGTGAGTGGCATGAAGAAGATGTTGAATGAGACTGAGAAAGAAAGGAGTGAACTCATTGACGTGAATAACAGGCTTCTGCATGCGCATGAGAAGGGAAGAAGTGTGTTAGATTCAGGTAGGTCAGCGAGTTTTCACTACGGGAAGGGGAATAAGATTGAAAGAGGTGAAAGAGGGTCTGTTTCTTCTTTGAATATGCGGTTTAGTGGCAAGGGAGAAAGAGCAGTGTTAGCGTCTTCATCCTCCGATGAGAGTCCAAGAATTAAGAAGAGCATTGGTAAGAGGTTGATCAATGGATTAAAAAGCGCTTTTCGGGTATCCAAACATGGCTCTAATAAACAAACTTTGAGCAGGGATGAAGATGCTAAAATGGGAAATAGTAGACATGGATCAGATGAAGAAGAAGCAGAGGATTATTTTATGGTGATTAGAGATGTTCTTAGTGGTTATGTACATTAAATTTTGGTATGACATGATCATACTAGATTGAGA
This sequence comes from Swietenia macrophylla, assembly GCA_032401905.1. Lineage (NCBI taxonomy): Eukaryota > Viridiplantae > Streptophyta > Magnoliopsida > Sapindales > Meliaceae > Swietenia > Swietenia macrophylla. Next base: position 5,714,831 of record CP135560.1, on the reverse strand, counting down.
TGATGATGTGCTTGAAGTTATTTTTTTATTGTTGACATCCTATTTGCTCTATAACATCTTACATCCTTTTAAAATGTTTTACTCATTTTTAATTATCATGAACTCTTTTGAATTAAAAGTTTGAAATCATGGATGTTACCCTAAACCAATATGAGCATACAATATAATTAATGTTTTTTTATCAATAAAATTTATTATAAATTTTATGTAAAATTTATTATAAATTTATGATTTTGTACATTATAAAAGAAAATACATTTCCCTTGTAGAAAATTTATTTAAAAAAATAAAAAATAGAAAAAAAGACTTAAAATTTCGTAATGTATTTGATGGAAACTACTAATATACATTTCATATATACCTTATATCCCTCAACTCATGAGGCATAAAATAAAAAATTTGAAATTATTAATGTTAAATTTAAAATAATTAATATAAAATATTTAAAAAATAAAATATAAAAATTAAAATAATTAAAATTTAAAATATATAATAAAATATTTTAACCACGTTGCTAAAAGAGAAGGACACGTGACAAAATATCAAAGGTCAGCTATTCAATTGTGTTTTTAAAATCAATTGTTATTTGAAGATAAAATCTTTTTTAAAATTGGACCAAATCTTTTTTTTAAAAAAAAAAAAATCAGGTATACATTGGCTTATTTAGTTAATCCGAGTCATATCCTAAGTACTATATTTAAATAAGAAATTCTTTTGTAATTTTTTTTTATTCTTAATTTTTAAAAATTTAATGATACATAAATATAAAATATATTAAAAAATTTAAAATTTTATTTTAATTAATTTTTTAAATTTTTTAATAAATAAAAAATTAATAGAAAATAGAAAAAAAATTAAGAGAATCTTAATCTTTTAACTATTCAATCTATTTTGTGTATTAATACATTTAAAATTTTTATATTACAATTTAAAACAATTTTTACAAAAATTTAAAATAAGGGATAAAAATTAAAACTAATAAAATTTTAATTTTATTTTAATTTTTTTATTTTAAAATTTTATAAGGTGTTTTGAACTAGTAATTTTTTTTAAAATATATCGTAGCTAAACCCTATTAACAATGTATTTATTATTCTAAAATTCAAGATCATCAATGCTATATATATATATATATATGTTAATTTTTAGATTAATATTTCAAGTATTGTTTGTTATATATTTCAAATTTTTCGATTATATTTTAAAAATTATTTATTATTTATTTTATATGTTTCAATATATATATTTTTGGTTACAAATTTACAAAAACCATTATAAATTAAAAAATTTGAAAATTTTTTTGAACATATTGATGCATATATGTATCATAGCAAATCTTCGAAAATCCATATAAACTATTTCCAAGATTGCGCGATCATGTCTGCCATTGAAATTGAAGATCCTATCCGTGATTTCAAATCAATGTGTTCATAAAACTTAAATAATTAACTAAAAATATTTTACACATGTATTTTAAAGTAATTAGTACTTATTAAATTTGTATATGTTACAATTGATTGTTGTATTTATATTAATCCGTAAATCATCTTTTTGGTAGCAAACAAAAAATAAAAATAACTCAAGCACCCTTGAGTCACTTTTAACAATTTATTGCAACTTTCCCAAAAGCTAATGGTAACAAAACCAATGTCCACACCTATCTTGAAAAATTTATAATATTAATAAATTAAAATTATGTGGTATTACTTATTCTAAAACTTGATGAAAAAAATATAATTATTATATTAATAATTTTATAATAAAAGTAATAATTTTTTTTTTATGAAATTAGTATTAATTGAATGGTCTTGAGTTTTTTTTTTTTTTTAGAATTTTCAAGAACGTAGTCCATTTTTAGCTTAATATTAAATTAATTTTAACAATTTTAACCAATGACTTGCTCTCGAGACTATCTTTAATTAAGTCTTACGAGAATATTCTAATATATGAATATTAACCTAACATTTTGTGTAGTTCAAGTTATAAGAATGAGGAATTAAAATTCTCTATTATTTTTTTATTATTAATTTTCAAATAGATGTTAACACGTGATATAATTATTAATGAATAGTATATATATTTAATTTATTTATAAATTAATTTTATATTTTATAATATAAAATAAGAATATTAAAATACAATTTGAATTGTTGATTCATAATTATATTACATATTAATATCTTTACAAATTAAGAATAAAAAAGACTAAAAAACCTAATTATGTACTCATTTAAAATATTATAAATTTTAGATAGAGTTTTAAGTAGGGTAGTTCTACCATGTTAGCATTACTGACATAGTAAGATTATTCAATTAATGAAATAAAAAAAATATATTTATTTGTGATAAATAAAAAAATTAATAAAAATTTTTGTTATTCAATTAATATGATAAAAAAATTTATAATATCTTTTATTAAGAGAGAGTTTTAAGTAGGACAGTTTCATTACGTCAGCATTATTAACATAATAAGACTAATCAATTAATGAAGTGAAAGAAATATATTCATTTGTGATAAATTAAAAAAGTTAATAAAAGATCCCATTATTCAATTAATATAGTAAAAAAATTTATAAAATTTTTTATTAACTTTTTTCATCAATTACTAATAAATATATTTCTCTCATGTTATTGATTAATTAAATAATATAATCATGTTCGTAATACTGACTTTTAAATAGATACTAACATGTAATAGAATTATTAATGAATAGTTTATATTATATTTTAAACTTATTTATAAATTAATTTTATATTTTATAATATAAAATAAAAAAATTAAAAATATAATTTAAACTGTTAAGTAATAATTATACTATGTGACAATATCTTTACAAATTAAAAATAAAAAAGATTAAAAAATTTAATTATATACTCATTTAAAATATTATAAATTTAAGAGAGAGTTCAAGATAAACTGGTTTCATCACGTCAGTATTATTATCGTAATGAGACTATCTAATTAATAAAACGAAAGAAATATATTCATTAATAATAAATATTGTAAAAAAAATTTATAATAATTTCATTAATTTTTTTTATCTATTATTAATAAATATATTATTTTATTTTATTAATTAATTAAATAATTTAATTACGTTAACAGTACAGAGATAATAAAATCGTTATTCAGTCTCTCTCTAAATTCAAATGTTATATCTCTACAGCAAACACATCCACGTCACCAACCCCACGTTGTGCTATACAAAATCTTGACGCCCACCCCCGCCTTTGGATGTTGTACTGTTGTCCAATCAGTTCTTTCTCCTGCGTCTGCGCCCTGCACTGCTCTGCTTCCAATATCCACAAATTCCGTACAAAATCTAACAACGTTTCCCTCTCAATAATCCGAATCAATTTCCTTTGAATGAATTGATTCATTTTAATATTCATATGTGATCGAATCACGCCAATCTCATTCCACTTTTTAACGGAATTACAGTTATATAACTAACCTCTATTTCCGCCAAACTCGCCTCGCTCTCTCTCGCCATCGTTCGCATTCGGTCAGACTCTTCTCTCGTTGTTAACTGTAAATTCTTGGTGATCGCGTGTTTAAGTTAGGTCTATGGAGGTGGTTGTCTTGCAAGGAGTGAGAGCTCGGCCTGTGATTTGCCGTTCTTGGCCGGCGGAGGTTGACTCTGGAATGTTGGCTGAGAAGTTAAGGTTTGTCAACGTGTTGAGGATTGACCCTGTTCGTAGTGGTAAAGTGAGGATGAAGTCTTTGCAGGCGATTAAGGCAATGGAAGAGTCGTCAACTGCTTCGGCGGTGAATGAATCTGTGGACATTTCTGGTATTGTCTTCAATTTTATATTAACAAGAAAATATAGGTGTATTTGGTATCCAATTAAGCGATAGGATTTTGTTGCTTGTGTTTGGTTTCTTTTCTGTTTCATTTGATTCTTTAAACTGTTTCAATTTTAGTTAATTCTGTTTGCCGTAGGAGAGGTTGGTGGGACATTTGTCGCATATAAATGGTTGTTGAAGATAACTTTTAAGCACCGTTGACAATCTAATGACTCTGAAAAGGTCACTGTTACTACTGATTTATCAAGAATTTAATGAGCTCTTGGGTGGTTGTATTTTAAAGAATCACAACGTAAACACTATACTGCTATAGTTTCTGTTAAGCATATAGTGATCGAAGTTTACTTTTATTTTATGTTGTTGATTCATTGTCTAGAAATAAGAAACGAGAAATGTTATTATTGCGCGTGGAAATTCTAGGCACTTCATTCTTGACCAACTCCTGTGAAGTTTATGTAGGCTACTAGCTTTGGACTAGAAAGATGGGGAGAATAATTGCAGGATTTGACTTCAATTGAATAGTTTCAATACCCTACTTTAGTACATGAATGCGATTGTTTTCAACAATTATGTGTTCAAAGATAGGTGATGGGTTGGTGAGGTCATTTTGGATTGTAGACCTGATATTCATATTCGGTTGAAATGTAAGGCTTCTGTTTTACTGTTCAGAACTTTTACCCTTGCACATAAATGCCAGTCTTCGCATTGCAAATTTCTCTTCTTGAACTATGATTGCAAAATTGTGGTTTATCAAATCTGTAGTTTTTTATCTTGTGGATCTGTTTGGGTTCTAATTTCAACCATCAAACAGGTAAAAATGTCCTCCAGATGTCTAATGTTGGAAAGTCAACAAACATCTTGTGGCACAAAAGTTCAGTCGATAAACTTGACAGGCAACAATTACTTCAGCAAAAGGGCTGTGTCATATGGATTACGGGCCTCAGTGGTTCAGGTTTGTGATGATGTGTTTTCTTTATGTGAATTGATGACTGGCACCTGCATCTCTGTTTCCCTTTCCCTGTGCCTCTGGCAGGATGCATGCTTGTTCATTTGTTGGGGTTTTTGAGTACGGATGGATTATTTATCTCTTAGATGTCCCATAAGAAGCACTTTTCTGTTAGTATATCAGACAATATTTTAACTGCATTGTTTCAAGTGGAAGCTGCATATATTAGGGAGGTAATGTTATGCTCAAAGGGAACTCTGGCAAAATTCATATGAAGTTTTAAAATGTTGTTTATAAAAATTATTATGATTCTTCAGGGCTAAACAAGCAAAACATATATTACATAAGGAAATGGAAATGGTCACCTTCTAAATGATCAAAACATAATCCTCAACTAACTTCAGTGCATAAGGTCAGTAGTTATTTGACTGGTCCTATCAAGTGCTTGGAATGTGTTCATTAACAAGGAAAGTAAGAAATTTTTTATGCCTTTTCTGTTAGATTCTCAGAGAAGGTAGAAACTGTCATTCATCTTTTTAGTTAAACTCAAAGCTTGGGGTCACAATCAAAGAATTGAATAAATGTTTCACCATTCACTATATAAATTAATTTCCCTCCTCCATTAAGTAGGCGAGAGATGAGTTCTATGAATCATAAGAGTGATTAAAAATGAAATTTAAGGAAGATTAAAATTTCACGAAAGTTTGTGTTTTGTGTAGACAGAGTCTGCTCATCCTCTGTATATATGCATTTTGTTGCAGGTTTTTGTGCTTAAGTGGAAATATAATTCCTGTTGGTTTAAGTCACTTTTAGAATTTACATGCTTGCATGCTTAACTGAACCTAGCTATTCACTGGGTTATTTAAGCTTCTCTTCCTTTATGGATAGATCAAGTTGTATTGGAAAAGCTTGTTTTTCTCCTTTCATGCTTGGTAAAACTTGAGCTTGTTCACTAAAAGATATCCGAATGTTGAATCGCCTAATCCAATGATAATCCCTATGTCAAAATCCTACATTGCTGGATATTAATGATCAGTGTACTTTGATATAATCTTCTTTCTTCATCGGGTATGATAATTTTTTTTTTCTTTTACTGGAAATTGGTGAAAGTTGGAATTTAATGTCCATTTGACATCTCCAAAGACATTCCTTATTACTCTCTTACAATTTTCTTCTTTCCACCATCCACCCATCGTGTCAACTTCCTTTTTAATCTGAGAACGTTTCTGTTACTATGAATTTCATATCTCTCTCTCTCTCTCTCTCTCATATTTTTGATTTTGATTGCAGGAAAAAGCACTTTGGCTTGTGCTTTAAGTCGAGCCTTGCACTCAAGAGGAAAGCTGACCTACATTCTTGATGGGGACAACTGCCGGCATGGACTGAACCGTGATCTAAGTTTTAAAGCAGAAGATCGTGTGGAAAACATACGTAGGATTGGTAGAGTCTTTGTTTGCTTCATACATTTTTTTTCTCATATAGTTTCTTCTTATTTTTCTTACTATCCGCTATTTTATAATTTCAGGAGAGGTAGCAAGGCTCTTTGCAGATGCTGGTGTTATTTGCATTGCTAGTTTGATCTCTCCGTACAGAAAAGACCGAGATTCCTGCCGTTCACTGTTGCCCGAAGGAGATTTCATTGAGGTATGTGATGTTCGATACAAAGATGCAGTTATGCTTTAGATTGGAAAGAAGGAAATGGCTATTGAACCAAAGTAGATTTACTGTTGCTGGTTAAAAATTTACAAAACTTACCTTTGACAGGTGTTCATGGATGTGCCACTCAAAGTGTGCGAGGAAAGGGACCCCAAGGGCCTTTACAAGCTTGCACGTGCAGGGAAGATCAAGGGTACTTTCTAATTTGTATATGAAAATGTGCCTCTCTGAATTTTGGCTGCTTTTATCTTGTCACAGGTATTGGTACTCAATTTGGCAAACGGTCTTGCAGGTTTTACTGGGATTGATGAACCATACGAACCACCAGTGAACTCTGAGGTGGGTATGCATATTAGGTGTAGGTTTGAACCTGCACAAACATGAACTCATATCTATATGTTTGGTTTATGATGCAAAAATGTAACAAAGACAATACTAGTCAATATCAATTTTTAAGGAAACTGCATCCCTCTCTACCCCCGTAACCAACATTTGTTTGAGGAAATGGCCTATTATCCATTTAGGAATGGTCTCATCCCTTTGAAAGTGTCTGATCGTGGCTGCCTTTAGTTCGTCTAACCTAATAAATCTGAAGCATCTTTCGGACTAAGGCACCTAGCATTATTACAATAAATTGCTTCAAGTTCAACTGCTCGTGCTTTTCTTCTCTCCCCTGGATTTAGTTTACAAATTCATATAATTGAAGTTCAAGAATTATCTTTTGCAGATAGTACTAAAACAGAAGGGAAATGACTGTTCTTCTCCAGATGATATGGCTGAAACTGTGGTATCTTACTTGGACGAGAAAGGGTACCTGCAGGTCTAATTTGCAGAAAAGGTCTCAGCTCTTGGTTGCCATTACCCGCAACATAATATATGGTGCAAGCCAGTGACAGCAGAAATTGATTCTTTGATCCAGTAAGGAAACTTCTCCTTTCCTGCATTTGTAGTTCAATCCTGTCTTAGTCCCACATTAATTAATCGATTGATTAATTGATGTCAATGCCAACTCGGGTACTATATTACATCTTTAATTCAGTTGGCAAATTAATAAGGTTTGTTTCAGAATAAGGTTGCATTCATGGGTTGAGGGATTGATGTAAATCAGTGTCACTTAGCAATATGATCTTTACTTCAGAATAAGGTGAATGTTGTTTGTACACCAACTCAACCTTGTATTTGTGTTCTTGTATCACCATAATAGTGCACTGATTCCCTTTGGATTCACCTTAAAGAAGCCATAATCTTCCATTTATGACACAAGATTGATGCAATAATTTCAAGCATTCGAGTTGATTGCGTTCACCAGTGGCATGGTGCTTCTTCATTCATGACAATCATAGTTATGGCCTTTAATTCATTAGTATACAGTAAACAATCAATTATCACAACTAGATGAACTTTACAGTTAACTTTGTGAATTTTGGTACTGTGATATAGATACAGAAATCCGGAAATGTGGAAAACGGGGACGTTTCCTCGATGAAGGATAAAGTTAGAATTGCATTGTCTATAAACAACATAGCATGTGATGAGGGGCCCCGAACATGAACACGCCATCGCCAAAGGAGTAAAGAGCTATGCATTTGAGTCCAAATGCAAATACAGTACAAGTTTTGTCTATATGCAATCATCGTTTTCAGGCGATGAATGCTTTTTTTACATGAAAAATGAAGGAAGAAAAAAAAGGTGTCGATGCATTGGTTTATGAAGTTGGCTATCTGTAAATGTAAAGAGCCTGAATATCTGTGCATTTGTAAAGCCAACTTTAGTGCAAGGGGCAGCCAACCAAGAGTAATGGTCAGGTTTTCTCTTTAAGTTGCATCGCCTGGCCGACTTATACGGTGCAATTCATTAGTCTCATCTCATCTCAAATCCTAGCTATAAAGTAGGGTTGAAAAATCTGCGAGTAGAGTTGAAAATCTGCTAAAGTGGGGTTATCCATACGGATGCAGATATTGCTATCCTTGCATCCGCATTTGGTCTAAATTAAAAGAACGAGGCTTTCAGATATCAATTTCATTTCTAAATTGACACTTTCTTTCATTTAAATTCAACACATTGACAAGCACAACTATTAAGGCTTAGTTCGAGAGTATCTGCTAGCACCACAGTTAGAATTACTGTTCACTCAAGCGGAAAAATATCAGAACCGGTTAATTGTATTTGTGCAAACATGATATTTTAAAGCCAGTCTGAATGACATCAACTCAGTCTAATCTAGAAGACATTGACTGATGACTCAGAAAAGAAGTGCACCATCAAAGTATATACCATTTAGTGTATAGAAACTCTCTACAGGCATTTCCAGACTGAATTCATCTCATAGCATCAGAGTAAGAGATTGCTGGATTGTCGCTCACTGGAATATTAACAATGATACAGAATGATACAAATCAAATACTATACCCTTCTCTTGCTCTGCTGAATCTACATAAAACAAGGAAATGCCGAATATAACATAGGAAGAGAGCGTTATTAAAAATGAAAATCAAATGAAGGCTAGAACCATTTCTCCTCGACTGTGTGTCTGTATGGACAAGAAGCAGACCACAAGCGCCGTGGTCATCGACACCGTTGCCGAGCTCACAGCTTCAAATATTGCAGAGAACCGCCGCTCCTGCAGACACCAAATTGTTCTAAAAAACAAACCCAAACCATCGACCACCATTGCCAACAGCAGCGCCATCTTCAAAAGCCCAACTTTCAAAACTCAGTGCATGTATTCATGAAAACCCAGAAGCTGAAACTGCAGACTTAACTTTCCAAACTCAAAATACTCTCTCTTTCATCGATGTAAGGCCAGAGAAATTAGGTGCAATTCTAATGTATTTGTAGGAGAACAAAGGGAAGTGGATATGGGAAAGCCGGGTCAGGGGTGATTAGCTGCTGTCTGTTTTGCTTTTAGATAACAAAAGCAGGCACATCATTGATCGATCAGATAGATTGCAACTTGTGAATAAAGGGAAAATCCGTTGCTTCCGCGTTGCTTCTCATGAATACATATATTTTTTCTCTCTCCCTTCATTCCTTGCAGATATACACTTATGTATCTGAAATATGAAACGTTTAGCTATGAACCTATCACAATATATTGACATATATCTAACTTTGTCATTCATTGCAAGGCAATTAAGGTTCCTTTGGTGGCAATTGAGGCAATATATTGACACACACGTGTGTGTGTGTATATATATATATATATATATTTTTTTTTTTTTTTAGTATCACCACACAAAGAAAGATGGAAACTTGGTCAAATAATAGGAGTAGCTGTGGAATCATTCCAGAATCACGTTGGATTACTGTTGATGATGTTAACTTGTTAACAAATCTCTATTGGTTTGGATCATCCCAAGAGGATGGAATGTAGCACTTGCTACCAAGAATTTTTTATGGATATCCCAAGGCCCACCTCGTATTTTGACAATAACCAATTGATGCAAAACGCTATGGTAATTGGTATTATCCTCGCACTAATAATTTGTAATCACTTTATATATAGGTTCTGTGCATAGATCTCTCTTTATCATCACCCTTCTGAAAATTTATCTCTCTGCCTTTTCATGATGTTTTTGACCTTTAAAAGGGGTAATCATTGTTCCACTCGATTGTTACTTAATTGATACATTATTTGATTGTTAGTTAATTGATACATTATTTACGATTGATGAATTGAAGTATCCCTTTTCAAAGATACCTGACTGCCTCTGCCATTATTAAAACTTGGAAGTGAAGCAGAGGGAGAGGAAAAATGAGATCGAGGTGGAGTTGGGTAGTTCCCTTTTCCAATGCATTTTAAAAGTTGCTTCCATACACAAAAATATATGATAAATCAAATATTTGCATGTTTGCTGAGAGAAATAGCAAGTCCAACGATGTACTCGACTATCCGCTGCAGTGCAATCGGTTAATCATACTACACACAGATCTCTGAATTGTTTCTAATCACTTGCAAAAAGCCAGCACTTCCAATGGCTGTCATAAGTTTGTCTATACCTATTGCACTGCATTTCTCTTTAGCTGGGGTGAAAGTGAAAATGGCAAGGAAAGATAGGCTGACTCAAATTACACTCATCTGCAGTTTTATGGTATGTAAATAATTAGCGGTAACCGAGTAAGCTATTAACAAATACAAAAAGAATATTCGACGGGACACAGAGACATAAAAGCAAGTGCAGTACTACATAAATTATGAGGCTCCAATTTTAACCTTAGACTTTATCTGCATTTCCCGAGCAATAGAAGGTAGCCATCTCTCGCCTCTTATTTTTTTCAATTCCGCAACTCTTTCCTCCTCTTTTTTGGCTTTTGCTTTTGCAGCTGCATCCTTCGCTTCTTGTTTAGCTAATGATTTCTGGCATGCATCTCTTGCTGCAGCCAATATATCCTCCCCATCCACCACAACAGATTGGAGTTGTCGTTTGAACTGTGAGCAATTTAGGGAATTAATATATGAATAAGAAGATCAATGCAGAGTGCCATGGCGACCAAGAGAAGTGGAGAACATATAGGGAATAGTAGAAAAAACCTTCTTTGATTTCATATCAATCTCTTTTCCAGGAAGGATTCTTGGTTTCTTTCTGGGTCCTTTAAGTTCATCTGGTGTCACAAATAACCTTCAGTCTTCACATATATTGAGCCAAGCAAAAATAAGTCAAAAGGTCAAGATCAGAAGTGATAGAATTCCAATCAGTCTAATTTACCTAATGGCAGGTTAGGAGTCCTGGAAATTATTCCAGCTCTCAGCAGGATATCTACTAAAAATTAGGTAATGCCACAAATTCAATTTTACTGAAGTTGCTTTCCCAGTTAGAGGCACTCATAGGTCTTTAAAGAGATTTGCACTTTTGTCCATCACTTAAAACTACTTTTTGAATCACACTTCATATGCTACTAACTACCAATGACATCAGGAAATTAAGTTAAACGATTGATGGCTTGCCCTATCCACTTAAAATTGAGAGAGCAGTAAGTTGAATGCTGCACAACCGTAAACAAGTAAACCAATCTACAGGACCCAGCATCAAAAATTTCTTTTGTGAATTCAACATGCCAACATCAACATTCTTCATGTAGCAGGCATCAAGTGCTCTTCATATAGTCTGTGAATACATTCAAAACTTGTGAAAAATATAAACTTACCTACATGATCAAATACTATCCCAGGGGGAGAATGCTTAAATAATCGAACTATGCCTTCATTTATCACGTGACCATTATCTGGGATGTAGACAGGATCTTTCACCATTTCTAAACTCTTCTCTAAAATGTCATCCAAAAGCTTTTGCGCCTGTCATGAAGTTAATTAGCTACTGCCCGGATTGTAATAACACAAAGAAAGTAAGAAACCAAAAGGAACTCAATGGGTAGACACGGCAGACAACTAATTTACAGCCATTTCCCATTCATTCAGCATACTCACCTCACGTTAGCATCCTAATTTAGTATACATGAGCCGTCGAAATTACACAATTAGTTGAAACACCGACTATTAATTTTCTTTTCTTAAGGTTCATTGACAGTACTACATTCCAATCACCAAATTTTATTACCTCTTCATTACGAGGATAAGGTACTAACCATGTACATATCAGATTAATTTCAACGAAAAAATTAAAGATGAAGTTTAAAGAGGATGATCAATGACCTTGATTTGATAGTGTTTGAGCTTTTGGGGTTTCTGCTTCTGATCCTCGTCAGAATCATAGCCGGTATTTGAAGTTGAATGGCTAACGGGTTTTGCTCTTGTCGTTGCTGCTGACGCTGAACCATTAACGAAACCATTGGATATGCCAAATGTGGTTGTTGCTGCAATTGACTCGACAGCTTCCCTCCACTCGGCAGGCCCATCTTCCTCTTCGCTGCTGCTACTACTCGGTCCCCCCATCTAATCAATATCCCCGCCACCTGTTTGATCAAATGTCTCTTAAACGAGTAACTGTGCCCGCGAATCGGCTCTAAAATGCCCCAAAGCGGCGAAATCTTGCTAATACTCGGGAAGAACAATGACTTGAATGGGCGGCATTGGGCTACCGTTACATACAGAAAAGAGGGGGCGTTGGTCATCTGAAACCTATTAAACCGAATTGACCCGCTTGCTTCGGTTCGGTTTATTACTTAATAGTTCGGTTATCAATATTTTTAAATTAAAATTAATTAAAAAATTTTAAATAAAAAATTTTATTATATTATTATATTAATACGATAAAATTATTTAATTATAATATATATTAATTAATAATTAAAATTTAATTTTTATTTATTTATTTATTTTCTCTCTATTCTTTTTTATTTTAATAAATTTTTTCTCTAATTTTTTTATTTAAAATTTAAAATTTTTATCTTATTTTTAATCTTTTATGTAGAACCGTCTTACATAAAATTCTCTCTATAAATAATATAATATAATATATATTTATAAAAGTATTTTTAGATTATACAAATTTCGTCAAAAATTTTATTTAAATTTTATTGCGTTTAATCATAAAATTTACTTACATAACAGGTTTTTAAATTTTTTTAAAATCACAAAATTTAATCATCTTTTATCAAAATTTAAGAGTTTAATAAATTTGGTTTAATATTTTAATCATTTAGTTTACAAAAATTACTCGCTACAATCATCTATTTATTTTAATTTATAAATAATTAATTAATTTTAAATTGAATCAAATCAAACTAATAAATATTTATTTTTATTATTTTTTAAATTTTTTATATAATTAATTAATTTAAAATAAATTTAATACATAAATATACTAATAATATAGCATAGACACGTATGTTCTTTCAAAATTTTCTATTCTTAATAAATATTTTTAGACTGCATAAAATTTGTCAAAGACTTTACTTTAAATTTGTTGCATTTAATTATAAAATTTTCTTACAAGAGAGGTTTTGAAATTTTATTTTAGAATTACCAAAATTTATCCATATTCTCTCTAAATTTAAAGGTTTAATCAATTTAGTTTAATATCTTAGTTGGTTGTGATTTAAAAATATACTTAATCAAACCAATTGGTTTATAGCAATTTAATATTAATGGACAGAAAGCCCACTAATTTTGGGCCTATAAAACGTTAACAGAATTTCTGGGGATCGATGGGCCTTCATTGGGTTGGGATCGATGGCACTACAACAATGAAGAGTCTCGATTTCATCTCTTGCGGGTCGCGGCTAGAGTCAGCCGTCGTCGGGCAGTTCACCGCCTTTACGGTCAAACCTCCTCCAAATATAACCCGCAAAACTCAAAAAAAAAAAAAAAAAAAAAGGGAAAGAAGAGAAGAAGAAATTGGTCAGATTTATCTCTCTAGTGCAGTTGTGAGACGGAAACCCCAATTCGATTGAAGTAACGGGCATCAAGCTCGGATAGAGATGGGGAAGAAACAGCACAGCAAAGACCGAATGTTCATAACCAAAACGGAGTGGGCCACCGAGTGGGGTGGCGCCAAATCCAAGGAAATTCGCACCCCCTTCAAACGTCTTCCCTTCTACTGCTGCGCGTAAGCTTCAGTCACTTGCATCCTCTCTGCAATTCCAATCGTTATCTTCAAATTCATGCTTTATTAATGATTCTTCTTGATGCAGTCTTACATTTACACCATTCGAGACTCCGGTGTGCACCGCTGATGGCAGCGTATTTGAAATAATGTGAGTATCTTTTGATAAGTCTTAATATATTGGGAATGATTTAGGTTTGAGATAATACATATATTATTTTTCAGTATGAAAATGGTATTTTGGTAATGACTGCAGGCACATTACTCCTTACATTAGAAAGTACGGGAAACATCCAGTGACTGGGGCTGCACTGAAGCTTGATGATTTAATACCACTTACTTTCCACAAGAATGCTGAAGGTTTGGATTTTAGTTTATTTTAAAGTTGATTTTATAGTTTGTAATCGGCAGTTAAAAACATGATTTTAAGTGTGTCCAAGTGTGGTAATGAATTGGAATAAATGTTAGATGAACTTGATTTATAAGTTCCACTGAAGGATGTTGATACATAAGTCTTTTTTTTCGATATAAGCTGCCTTGTCAAGGAATATATTACTTACTAAATATTTTGTAACAGTGAAAGCTTGAGAGGATCCTAAACTGTGATAAATTTGTATTTTGTGTGTAACTTTTGTGGCAGTTAAGGATTTCTGGTTGGTTTTCTTTTGTCTAACATGTTTCTATGACATTAGTGTTTTAATATTTGGAACTGTTCCTTTTAGTCAAGCATTCTGATGGAGTGTAATCTGTTTATCTGAGTCGGTTTTGAAAAATTATGGAGTAGCTTATTCTAAATTAATGCTTTTGCTAAATGTTGTTTAGATGTACATTGGCCACTGAGTCATGGGTTGACACTGGTTGTTAACAGCAACATGTTTGAAGGACTAGAGCATACTGTTATATTTGGTTCTGTAGCTGGGTAATCTATTAGTGATTTTTTTCACTTTCTCTGTAGGAGAGTATCATTGTCCTGTGCTAAACAAAGTTTTTACTGAATTTACCCACATTGTTGCTGTGAAGATTACAGGAAATGTGTTCTGTTATGAGGTTTGTTTTTTAGCTCAGCATCAGTTACAGTTCTCTGCTTATAGTATGTAAATAAATCCTTCATTTTTGTACTCATCTTATAGGCAATTAAAGAATTGAACATCAAGACAAAGAACTGGAAAGAGCTCCTTACTGATGAACCCTTCACAAAGGAAGATATTCTAACAATTCAGGTACTAGTAGCTGAGAACTTATCCTGTTTAGCTACAATGATCATGTGGCAATAGTTTTCTCTAATATGAATTCTACAGTTGATGAAGATTTTATATTTTTGGTTGGCATGCTTTGCAGAATCCTAATGCTCTTGATAGCAAGGTTACACTTGAGTTTGATCATGTTAAAAAGGGTCTGAAAGTTGATGATGAAGGTGAGATTTAACATTTGCCACTTTTAAAAGGTCAGTTGTAGATTTTCCTGTCCTTTACATGATTGACATATTCAGCTTTGACTTTTCAGAACTAAAAAGAATGAGTTCAGATCCAACTTATAACATAAACATTGCTGGGGATATCAAGCAGATGCTGGAGGAGCTTGGAACTGAGAAAGGAAAACAAACTGCACTGCTTGGGGGAGGAGGCAGTAAGGCTCAAAAAGAAAGAGCTGCAGCCCTTGCTGCCATTTTAGCTGCAAGGTCACGTATTAAAGAGGATTCCAAATCAGATTCCAACGGAGATGCTAAAGCCACTCAGGCTTTTAGTATTGTAGATGCTGCATCAGCTTCAGTTCATGGAAGAAGTGCGGCCGCAGCCAAAGTTGCATCCAGTGATAAAACAGCTGCTCGGATAGCCATGCACATGGCCGGTGAGAGGGCTCCTGTGAATGCAAAACTGGTTAGCAGTTCTTTACAGAATTTGTATTTTCTTAGAGACAGAGCTTTATGTTAGTTGCCCAAATCAATCATAAAACTGAAGTCAGTATTGTATTCCTCTGTCCCAGAGGCTTTCAAGAAGTACAATGTTTGAAGAAGTAAATGCATTTACATGTACCGGTTAACATTTTAGTCCTTTTGTCCCAAGTTATATTCGATGTCATTTTGTCTGTCATTGGTAACTTAGATTGTACCAGTGATTAGCTTGGACATACTTGAAATTCTTATTTACACATTGACTTCTGGTTTTGACAAAACTGTTAAATGGCAAAAGAAATGAAATGCAAATTGCTGTTTGGGACAGGGCGTGTCATATAAAGAATCCTTCTTTGACATCAATCTTTTTAGCTGTATGTTAACTGAATTTCCGAGTCGATAGGGTATTTAGCTGACTAGAGGCTGCTGTCACTGCTCGTGTATGTGTTTGACATTATTACTTGGACATACCTGAGTTTCTGTTGAGTTAAGGTTTATGCAATTGAATGATGATAAGAAATCTATCCTTTATCTTCTCTCACCAAATGTTTTTGTTTTATTGATCACAATTATAGACGTAATATTACTACAGTTATGCAGAAATAGCTGAAAATATCAGAAAACATGATAATCAATAAGGCAATTTAATATGAATTTTCCTTTCAGGTTAAGAGTCGTTTTACCACTGGTGCTGCTTCACGATCCTTCACTTCTACCTCATATGATCCTGTCACCAAAAATGATTTTGAGTACATCAAAGTTGAGAAAAATCCCAAGAAGAAAGGTTATGTTCAGTTGCATACAACGCTTGGTGATTTAAATATTGAGCTGCATTGTGATATAACTCCAAGAACATGCGAGAATTTCATCACACTCTGTGAGCGTGGCTACTATACTGGAGTAGCTTTTCATAGAAACATAAGGTATAGTGACAGCTGCTCGATTAAAATTCATTGTAAATAACTTTTTAGTTGGTTTGTCCTTTGCTGATATTGATAAGGTATTATTATCCACGACCTTAGGAATTTTATGATTCAAGGTGGTGATCCTACTGGTACTGGCAGAGGAGGCGAATCTATATGGGGAAAGCCCTTCAAAGATGAACTGAACTCCAAGCTGGTTCACTCTGGAAGGGGTGTTGTCAGTATGGCAAACAGTGGGCCACACACAAATGGTTCGCAGTTTTTCATCCTGTACAAGTCTGCGAATCATTTAAACTTTAAACATACGGTTTTTGGTGGAGTTGTTGGTGGTATGACTACTCTGGCAGCAATGGAGAAGGTTCCCATTGATGACAATGACCGACCTCTGGTGAGTTTCCATGTTTGGCATCCTTCTTTTCAAAACAATGGACATTATATCTCTTGTATGTTAATTTTTCATACTTGCCAATGAAATGGTAGTATATCTCTTGTATGTTAATTTTCCATACTTGCCAATGAAATGGTAGTCTGCAAGGCTGATGCTAGCTGTATTGTGTATATCATTGGTGTTATCTTCATAAGAACCTAGAACTGTTTTTATTTAGTCCTCTTGCTTGGCTTTTAGCTCTTGACAATATTGTTTGTAACATATGGAATTGGATGGTTGTGCCCCAAAAGAGTTTCAGTATAACAGAAGCTGTATGTGTACAATTTCTGAAGTTCATGATTTTTGCGAAGTGTTACTGAAGTATGTTCTATTTTACAAGTATTCATTTGTGTTAATTGCATTGCTTGTTGGAACATATATATTTCAGCTAATTGCCATTTACAAAATACTTAAATCAACTACCGTTGCCTTATCCTCACTTACATGTTCTTATTCTCTCATTTGTACAGGAGGAGATTAAGATAACAGGTGTAACAGTGTTTGTCAATCCATACTCAGAGCCTGATGAGGAAGAGGAAGAGGAAGAGAAGGCCAAAGAAGAGAAAAATGCTGGGGATGAAGATAAAGTTAGTTTCTGGAACCTCTAATATCACAGCCATGTCTTTTTATTTTTCTCCTCCAAATGTTGTTTTGCAAAAATATTAGCTGATTTTGTTTTTGTTACATTTCAGGACAAGGTTGGGTCATGGTATAGCAATCCAGGTACAGGAGCTACAGAATCAGGTGTTGGTGGTGGAGGGGTTGGAAAGTACTTGAAAGCAAGGAATGCAGCTGCTGGATCTGCTGACGATGACAACGGATTGACTGCCACTGGCAATGCCATAACCAAAAAGAGAAAGGTGGGAGTTTCAGCAGGAGAATTCAAAGATTTTTCAGGCTGGTGAGAGAATTCCCAAATCTTGTAACATACCATATTTGCAGACAGTGGTGATGAAAAAGGCGTCTGTATGTGTATTCATGGTAGACTGTATAATGATGATGAGATGCATTTGGAGCGGAATTTGTTTTAGTTTTTCTGCTGAATGCAGATTTAATTTTTTTCAAACTCTCTCTCTCTCTCTCTCTCCAGTACTGATTGATGATTTCTGATCAGTTTCTTTAGCTGGTTTATCTTTTTTCATCAGTAGTACTAACTGAAGGGTTCAATCACCTTCTCTACAAACAGGGATCAATTGTACACACACAGGAATGAATAGGCTGATCTAATGTCCTCCAGCTGGTTTCAATTGAGATGTTTGGAAACGAAATGAAGTGATGACTTATGATCAAGTTCTTTATTCAGAGATCTCAGGTGGTTATTCTTTTTCCAACTTTGTTGAATGGTGTTGGCCTTCTTTGGAAAACTTCAAATGATTCCTTTTTAACAGCTTGATGATTTGAATCCATGCGATAGGGCCTGTAATCTTGTTCACATACTGGTTCTCTTTGCATCCAAGAAAGCTGAAATGATGGCAATTTGGTATGGTAGAGTGTCATAAACACATGGCCACAAAGTGGGTTACGCAAAAGCAACGTAGTGGGTGACGCTTATATTTGAGTGGCTTCTCTAACCTAAGATGCAGCCAACAATATCTACTATGGAGCGTATAATGCATGAACATGGACCACTTCATCTGTAAAATCAGTTTGCCTGCTTATTAACTCTGATTTCATGGCACCAAAATGCACACAGCGATACATACAACAGAAACCACAGAAATGGAAATCATAGAAAATGTCAGAGATTTCATTTGATGCTCGTTTGCTCCAGTTCCCTCGCATGGAACGTTAGGTGAAGAATCTAACTTCTTAACGAACAGTATGAACCCTAAACTTTATTAACCTAGCCTTAAACTGATTGATCCTCATTGATTAATTAAGTAAACGACCATTCTTAAGTCAATATCCGTAACTTCAAGCCCGGGCCATGACAACGAACGTGATAGATTAAAAAAAGAATCTTAATTTCCATGATAATTACAGTAATAAAACAGTTAGGTTAACATCATCAATGGAGAAAAAGTCGGTGACAAGGAGGGGTAAGGGCCCGCAGACTAACACACACACACCCGTGTATGTATGTATGTATGTATGTATGTATGTATGTACGTACGTACGTACGTATGTATCACCTACCCCATCCATTTATGGTCCACTGCAAATGTTATATTGTTCAGGTCACGCACAGTTTTTCTTCTGATATATGAAGGTGGGGTAAGACTTGCTGTCAAGTATCAGAAAGACGTGAAGAGAAAGGAAGATCAAAATGAGAAAAAAAAAAAAAAAGCCATGAAGAAAGTATGTTTTCATGATGAACGTGTCTGCTGCAGTAACCCCACGATCACTTTCTTTTCTTTTTTCCTTTTTGACTTGGAGAATATGAAGCTTGCTTCTCTTGACCATTAATTTATCTGCATCAGTAATGTATGCGGTTGTGATTTAAATAAACAACCCAAGTTGCATGCAATCACCATCCCAATCAAGAAATGACATTTCATCAACACTATTGATCATATCAATTTTGAAAGAAAATAATTAAGTTAATAAAGGACCCACAAGGCCTTTGAATGTTTTTGTCTTATCATGTTTTGCTGTTAATTATGTACTAAATTGGCATCATCAATGGAATAACTGTTAAATTATAGTTGTGGGAATTGGAACCCTTCAAGAGAATATCTTGTCAAAGTATATTTTTTTAATATGGGGATTGGGTCAAGTGACCACCCAAATTGCCCTTTCATCCGCGGCTTTTGGATCGGAGATCGGTAATATAATTCACACTTAGTACCCGAACAGTGTCTGCATATGGAATGTTGGTTTCCAAGAAAAACTATAACTTGGAACAATTCTCAGCAAAGGACAGCGAGTCCAAACGTGGAATTCTCCTAATGATTGATGGAGAAAACCAAAGACAGTATATCAAGAAACTGTGAATATTCCAAACAGCCGTATCCAATACACGTATATATATACCAAACTTGTCAAAGGAAGGAGAAATGAAAAGGGATCAAAGATCACATGAAGCTAGAGAGGATTACACAGATCCATCCAAAACATCATAACAATCTTGACCACTGATTCAAAATGTTAGAGTGGGTGAATAGGCTGACACAATAGAAGTGTGAATAGCAAGGACATGTAATAAAGACAATGAAATATGGCTTTTTTGCGTAGAAAGAATTAAGATTGAGCTCTGTGACAAGAGAATAGAGACAATAGAAACTTATGGTGGGATTGTGGTGCAACCAACTTAACTAGCAAGATAAGTTAAAAGAGGTATGCAGTCAAGTGGGTGGTGAGATTTGGGTTGTGACATGGAAGAAAGGTATATATGCTTTGGGCAACTACACAGATGACCTAGTTTTTTGTTGGGGTATGGTATGGAGTATATATTAGTGAATGCTGTGAACTATCATATAATATACCATATGAAAATGGGGAAAAAAGGGAGGAAGAGCGAGGCCTAGAACTTAGAGAAGGGCAAATTTTGGTAGTAGAATAAAGCATTATTAAATGACAAATTCATGTATGGGATTAGTGTAAATAGTGAAGAAAATGGAAAAAGTAAGGGAAAGTTTTGGCAGTGTTTGGAAAGGGATTAGGAGGCAAGAATGTGAATGATTTGTGTGTTGGGTTGATGGTGGGTGGTGGGTGGGTTTGATGATGGTGATGCACGCCGGCAGCTTTATTACTCATGTCTTTCTCTATCTCGCTCTTCATCCAATAACCCAATTGGCACGCCTGCTCCCACTAAAACCTATTATTATAACATATATCTCTTTCTATCTTTCTTTATAACCATGAAAAGCTAACCCACTAACCCATTTGCTGATCTCCTCTTCTTATCTTTTTCCCTTTCTCTTTATGAATTCTCTTTCATCTTTTGTCAGACATAATTCTACTTCATTATATCCTTCTTAGTTTTAACAGAAAAACCTTATATATATTAGTCAATTATACCTAATTAATTTCGAAAAAAATTAAAAAAACCAAAAGCATAAGCTAGAAAAGGAACGCAACCCCACTTCATTCTTCATCGATTACACAAAAAGAAAAGCACATTTTTACTCAAACTTAGATTCCCCCACATCTCCTCTTCTTATTTGTGTTAATGAAAAACCAAAGCTAAAATCCAATTTTAAGATCCTCCTTTAATCATGTCTCTGTTCCAATTCCACTGTTAAAAACTCAATCCCACATCCCCTCAACCGCATCTTTCATTTCGTAATTCAAACCCCCCCAACAAACCCAACATACCATCTGAGTTTTTATTGATGCGGGTCTCTTCAGGTTAAATGGATACACTGTTTAGACTAGTTAGTCTCCAGCAGCAGTCTGATCAATCTTTCAATTCTAGCAGAACCACTAGCAGCTCTAGATCTTCCAGACAAAACAATCACTACCAGCAAGAAGACGAAGAATGCTTCAACTTTTTCATGGATGAAGAAGACTTCTCCTCGTCTTCTTCCAAACACTACTATCCTTATGATCAACCCCATCCTTCTAACACCACCACAACCCCTACCACCACCACTACTAACACTAGCACTCATACCCATCAGCCTTTTGAGTCCACTGACTTCTCTTTCTCTCCTTCTCGTGATCTGAATTTCGAATTCTCCGGCAGGTGGGCTACCGACATACTCATTGAAACAGCACGCGCTGTTGCAGACAAAAACAGCGCTCGTGTTCAGCAGTTGATGTGGATGCTCAACGAAGTTAGTTCACCCTATGGAGATACCGATCAAAAGCTTGCCTCCTACTTTCTTCAGGCCTTGTTTAGTCGTATGACTGATGCTGGTGACAGATGTTATCGGACTTTATCATCCGCATCGGAGAAAACTTGCTCTTTTGAGTCAACAAGAAAGATGGTATTGAAGTTTCAAGAGGTAAGTCCTTGGACGACTTTTGGTCACGTAGCTTGTAATGGTGCAATAATGGAAGCTTTCGAAGGTGAAAGCAAGTTACATATTGTTGATATTAGCAACACATATTGCACGCAATGGCCTACTTTGCTTGAAGCCCTAGCGACTCGCACTGAGGAGACCCCGCACCTGAGGCTTACCACCGTAGTTGCAAGCAAGTCCGCTCGTGGCGCTGGAGCTGGAGGTTTAGCCGTAGTGCAAAAAGTAATGAAAGAAATAGGTAACAGAATGGAAAAGTTTGCTAGGCTTATGGGTGTTCCTTTTAAATTCAATGTAATACTCCATGCTGGTGATTTATGTGACCTAAATTTAGCTGAACTAGATATCAGAGGCGATGAAGCACTAGCTATCAATTGTATTGGTGCTTTACATACAATCACAGCCGTTGATAACCGTAGAGACATTCTGATATCAAATTTCAGAAGATTGCAACCAAGGATAATCACTGTTGTTGAAGAAGAAGCTGATCTTGATGTGGGAATTGACGGGCTAGAGTTTGTCACCGGTTTTGAAGAATGCTTAAGATGGTTTAGGGTTTACTTTGAATCATTAGATGAAAGTTTTTCAAGAACAAGCAATGAACGTTTGATGCTGGAAAGGGCAGCAGGACGGGCAATCATGGACCTGGTGGCATGCTCGCCGTCCGAATCAATCGAACGGCGGGAATCAGCCACGCGCTGGTCAATGCGGTTGCATGCAGCCGGACTCAGCCCTTTTTCTTTCAGTGATGAGGTGTGTGATGATGTACGCGCCTTGTTAAGGAGGTACAAGGAAGGTTGGTCAATGGCACAGTGCCCGGACGCTGGAATTTTCTTGTCGTGGAAAGAACAAAAGATTGTTTGGGCAAGTGCATGGAGATCTTGAAGTTGAACAGGTCAAGACAAGGTTACAAAGCTTGGAGTTGGAGAGAGACTGATGTCACACGTGTGAAATGCAATTTTCGCACGTGTATGCATGGAATGAACGATTGTTGGGTGTGTGTTAGGAGAGGAAGAAAGGATAGAGGAATGCAAGTAGGGGTTTGCTTGATTTGCATAGGATCAATGGCAGTAATTAATTGATTTTCATTAACCATTCTCACCATTTTGTGACTAGTTTTTTGTGTTTCAGAAAAGAAGGGTTAATTATTATGGTTTTGATCATCATATGAAGCGTTTCAACTCTTGTCATATACAATTCCGCTATTGAATAGTTTGGTCATCGTTCAAATAACATATGAGATAATATTTGACTGAGCCTTCCGTATACTTCACGGACTTGAAACAGGCAACAAAAATAATTAGTTAAAATTTTTAAAATTTAATTAAAAATTAAGACCCCAAACTAAGATCAATTATGCACAGCTTAATATTAGATGTGATATCGATCACACTTTAAAAACTTGCCTAAGTTCTCAATAACTCAAGAAAATTCAAGACCATCTTTGATGTTCAAGCACACTGCGCACTCAGTGGAAAATGAGTTGTGAAGGTAATACTTTTATTTGGTGAATGTACATATATTTTCAAATAATCAATTCCCAAGAGTTAGTATGAGATCTAAATTTGACCAGGTCGGCCTGCTCAATTGTCTCTGTGCTTATCCTACAATTAAAACACTCAAAACCATAGATAATAGTTTAATTAATTTCTTAATATATAAGATATATGGTTGGTGGCTTGGTATTAGCATATATATATATATATATAAGTTTGTTTTTTCATGATTTCTTTTTATAAGTAGGTCCAAAATTGAATTGGGGTTGTTGTATATTTGGTGTAACAAAGGTGATATCAGCTCTAATGTTGTTTAATTGATTTAAGAGTTAATTAAAAGGAGGATTAACTTGAATCATCAATAATTCAAACATAAACAATGTAAAGGTCGTTATCTAGTTTGAAGGCATTAAAATCTCAGGCCGGCCAATGCGTTTGGGGGAATCTTGGGGAAAGGTGTTTAGGCATATTAGTGGCACAATTGTTGTAGTGGATGGGCAGCATGTTGCGTTGGTGTATATGCTCTTCCTTTGCTCTTTCATGCTTTTAAGCTAGCTCTATCAATGACCCACAACAACCTTATGATCAATGACCCAAAAAATAGAACTTCTTGTTCCATATATGGTGATTTGATTTAAGGTGAGTTTGGAATTGCCTTCTCTAAAATGTTTTTAACCCAAAAGTGTGAAAGTGTTTTGAATTGCTTTGAAAATATAAGCAACTTTAAAGCAAGGACATTGGTATATTAAAATAAAAGCAACTCTAGGTTAATTTTGAAATGTCACAAGCATACATCCATGCCCTCGTAAGGTAATAAGAAGCGGGTACTTTTTGGCCCACAGAAGAAGAAGAAGAAGAAGAAGAGGAGGAGGTGAAGAGAGAAAATAACAATAAGAAAATAAAAGTGGGGGGAAAGGAACTGCTTTTTAGGGTTCACATCTTAATCTTTTGATAAGACTTGCCCCCTGCCTGGCCTCCACTTCCTCCACGTTAACCTAGCTTAGCTACCTGCCTGGCCAAACTGCTTTTCATGGCCACTACTTTTTTGAACATATATGATGTGTGTTCTTCTTTCTGTAGTCTTTATATAACGTGTATGTGTGCGTTCTCTATTAGTAAGCTGTACAATATTTCTGGGTTGGCCCATGTATTGCTTCTTCTTTAGCTTTAGCCAAGTTTCAGGCTTTTCTTTCTCTATCATTGACCTTGACGATGACCATATCCAGTGAGCTGGCTAGCTGTCTACCTGAATCAATCATCTTTACTGGACCAACCCACCAACACCTTCTCTCAAAGACAAAAGGGGGTTTTCTGTGTAAATCCAGTTGTTGCTTATTAGCTTAATTTATTAATTTATCATACACTGCATTACATGCAAATGGATTTTCCATCTGTTCAACCTGCATTTCCTTCAGACCACAGTATTTATTGGGCTTGCCCCACTTTGAGCGTTGATAGATTTTGGCCCATGTTAAACCTCATCAACAGTCAATACCTAATTACGTACATTAGTAGACAACTAAATTTAATTATTATTTAATTAAATGTCAGAGCTGACGGCAGAGAATGCAATAATGAGAATTGGTTTATCTTCTCTAAAAGAGGAAAGTGGCTAAGCTGAGCTTAGCTACTCCATCCAGGTCATAGTCTAAAAGAGACAATTCATTATTAGAAAACGCTAGCCCTCCCTAAAATTCTTAGTGCTGTGACTTTTCAACAGCTGAGGTCAACCCGCCATTTTCACTCTTTTTCCCTTTGAATTTTCATTCGTTTTAATATGAATTCAAACAAAAAATCAATGGTCACCATTGACATGGCATGTCTGATTGATGGCACCCTACAAGTGTGTTGTGATGGTAGGCTTCACACCACCTGAAGGTTAGCTAAGCCCTTGGACAAGTTGCACAATTTGATTCTTCACCAATTGAAACCTGTAACAAGGTCAAATCCATCAAGTCAACTGTAGATAGAATAAAATTATTTGTAAACATTCACCCTTCCTCAAAAACTAATATTCACATCACTTAAAGAAAGAGATGCATTGAGTTCACTGCCAGTGCTCCAAACTGAACGATGAACACACTAAAAATGAAACACCAGTGAGTGAATAATCAAATAGCCTTTGCATATGATAGATACATTAGAATCTTAGACAAGAATGGATCTAAAATGATTTCAACCAGTCCATCTGGGAGGAAGTCTCCACTTTTTATGCCAATATATTGACACTCTCGACCATAAAGGGAACCCAAAATTGTACTCAAGTGGCCGATCAGCTGGCCCTCCGACTATCAAAGGTAACCATACGTATCTTGAGTCCCTCAAGTCAGCAGGATTCCATCGATCAGCCATGAAAATATAATAACCTGGAAGCCCCGGCAAAGGTATTACGTATGTGCTCTGTGCAAAAAAAGTTGTGTGTCGAAACACTTTGTTCCCTCCAATACATGGGTTTCCCATTGTCTCCCACGGCCCCATAATTGACTCAGATGCATGGACCAGCGCTTCATTCGGAGCCCATCCAGAGCAGCCAGAAGTGATCATGTAGTAAGTACCCTGGTGCTTAAAAAGAGCCGGGGCTTCTCGGTGTTCTCCCACAAGAATCCTTCTCACAACATTTGAGACATCGAGATAATCTGCAGTTAGCGGTCCAATGTGAAGTTCACTATTGTCCTCAGAAGAATAAATAAGATATGCCATACCATCATCATCTTTGAAGACTGTCATGTCTCTGCTGTCAAATCCGTGAGGCCGCTTGCTGTATAAATAATCAAAAGGACCGGTTGGGTAATCACTAATGGCAATGCCAACAGCAGCTTTGGTGTAGTTGCAGTCATCAATATGCATCCACATTACATACTTTCCTGTGTTCTCGTTGTAAATAACTTTAGGCCGCTCAAGCACGTTTAATTTGTGGAGATCATGCGTCTCATTTGTCTCTTCTGCTGCCAACACAATACCCTCATTTTTCCAGGTCCACAAGTCCTTCGAGGAATAGCAACCAACTCCTATGATGTCAACCTGAATTCAAAGAGAATTAAACAACTCAGCGACTAAATTCTTGGAAGTAACAAGTTAAATTTGCAGTTAATGGTGAAAAAGTGAACTATCCTTTTGTGGAGGCTGAAATCAGGGGCTATGATAACATGAAAGGTTCAAGACAATATAATTAAGGCAGCAATGCAGCTGAAAGCAAATGACATGACAAGCTGATACAAGGTAATCTTTAAACCAGAGTCAGAAAACTAGATGGTGATATCACTCAAAAAACAAACTAAGCCTAATCCTGGCAGTATGATGCTCATGTCACTCAAAATCTAAAATCAATACACAAATAAACTTTCAATGTGTTGATACCACAAAATTAAAGTGTTGTAAGCCAGAGTAGTAGTGGTTAAAAAACCAAAAGTGTTACATAGTAGTGAATATTGGTGCTTCCTTACCATTTAGAAATCTACTAATAGAATGACAAATAAGGTGAAATAGCATTCAAGCTCTTGCTCGAGAGTATCATACATATTACACCTCTTTTGTTTGGGAAAAAAAGAACATTAAAAGATAATTATGTCAGCAAAAAGAAAGTGCATTTCGTGGGTGAAAGCATGTTCGACATCATAAATATGAAATGTGAAGAACAGAATGAGCAGTGGTATTGACCAAGGTGTGAAATGGTGCTTCAACCACACAAAGTTAAGGCTCAACGACAATTACTTCGCTGACACAGGCTAACAGAATAAGCATGTTTCAGATGCAGGCACCACATAGAAGGCTCTCATATCCATAAGTGTCTTTAAGTCTTTGGACAATGCTCAATTTTGTCCAACCAAGGTTTGACACAACTCAAATGATGGTAGTCCGGGAAGGGAGAAGTTATGACATCTTTCAACAATTCTCAATGTCATCATGTGATCTATAAGCACATATAATTGGTAATGCTTAGACTCACTTAAATCTTAAATCAGAAACGTATTGGCCCATGCTCTTGCAATTTTACGGACGTCATCACCTTCTTAGCTTCTCATCAACTGTAAGCCTATGGGAAGTTAAATCTCATGTTATTATTTACATCATAGTAAAGCAATCATGTTGCTTCAATCTCAAGACCTCTATCTACTCAACATCAATGTCCATGATGCATTGCATCCATTGGCCACAAACATGAGTAACACGGCAAAGTCAATACTTTGAACATTTGTACCATGCCAGAGATGACAGATTCATGAGAGAATACTCCACATTGCAAAATGAGGAGAAGTATTCTCATAACACAAAAGTTACAGTGCCAAATATTGTTCACATTGCTAGCATTAAAACTAAAGATTTTATCATTTTGAATTCTTGTCTACATTTTGACGAAACTTCTATCTACCTTAAAATATTATTCTCAATCTCATTATTGCATATTCTGAAACAAGAAGACACACCCTAAGAATGGGATTTAAATGCTAAGTTAACTTTTTCTGTCTTATTTATTGACTAAATATTTAGGTAAAGAGAGACAAATACAAAGAGGACAAAGAATCTCTGAACCTCACTACCCAAGACCCACAAAAGGAAGAAAAATCTCAACTTCAGAAGCCAGACATGTCTGACAGCATAGAGAATTTCTAGATGAGATTACAATCATATGAAACTCTAACAATTTTGAATATACAATTGGGAAAAAATCAAAGTTGGAATTAGTTTAGGGCAGAATGTAAAAATAAAATCCAGGATTGGTGTAAGAAACCGTTTCATAAATCACTCTTAATAAGAAGCAAAATATTTTTTGGATATAATAAAGAGAGCTCAACAACTGGAGTTCAGGTTTAAGCTTCATGGCGGACAAGCAAAAAAATCACATACAATTACTATGAATTAGCATCAGCCACTCTATACAGATGCATGCAGAAAGAAATGTGGTGAAAGTTGTATGCTATCTGAAGTGCATTCTTAGAGACTTGAATCTAGTATTAGCAACATGCTTCTTTTGAGGAAAAAGATGATACGTTCAAAACAGATAACTAACCCGTGCTGCTGCCTTCTTGTGAGCATGGTAAGTGGGTCCATCTTTATACTCTCCATACCAATAGTATGTCCTTGACCTCTCATCATATAGTATACCTCCTCCATGAGCTTGAATAGGAGCTCCCTCAATATCCAACCAAATCCTGCCCGGGTAGTAATAGAAGTTATTGTTCCCATTATCTTTCATTGGATCTATAGCAGTTTTCATATCAGGAAAGAACACATTCCTAAGTTGGGAATTCTCATCAAGAAATTCATCAATTAGTGTGGTTGTCCGCTTAGGTCTTCGTTTTGCAGCACGTGGTGATCGTTTTCCCTTAGGTGGGGGAATTTGAATATTCTCCTCTTCCACTTCTACTAGTTCCCGGAATGATGGGTGATTCCTTACTTGCAATTGGATGTCTCCACTTGCATCTTTGTGGCTAACAAGGAAGAACAGATGAAGCATAAAAAGAAATCCCACCAAGCTCCACACCACAGTAGACATTGAACATCTGCTCCCTGCATTGGAAGGGAAAGTGGTTGGTTTTCTGTATTTGTTCCTCATCCTCATATTTCTCTTCCTTTTTAACTCCAAAATAATGCTGCAATTAAGAAAATGCACCCTACGGAGATAATAACCCGACCAAACGTAAGTCACAACAATGCTAATCTGTATCCGGTCAAAAAAAGTATTCAGAAACTATAAGTACAGGAACTTTTGAGCAAGATTATGACAAAGAACTTCAGATAATTTAGTTGATTGTAACTAAGCCCCCGAAATTCTCAAAATGCACTCTTTTATGATTGGTATGCACGACTGTTGGTGGTCAAACACTATATGGAATTCTGAACTTCAAAATTCAATAATGACTGCCAACAACAAAACCTATACAGAGAATTAAATTCAGTCCCAGCTTCAACCCAATTCCTGTAACCACAAAGACCTACTAAAATCAGACAATCAGGTTCATACAATATCAAGAAAAATAAAAGTTAGCATTTAGCTTTCCTAATCAGTTCAACATCAAGAGACCTAACCGTGATATCCGTTTAAAAACCATCTTCAGTCCATTCAAAACCAACTGTTCAATTTCACATAGCAGATCCAGTGACAAACTTAAACCCTCAAAAAAATTCCACCCATACTTTACAAAAAAATAAAAAAAGAGTAATAATAATAATAGCTGAGACCAAAGACAAGAACTGAACTTACCTGACAACAAGCGAACCGTGAGTTGAGAACAATTTCCAGACATGTGGTCTGTTCGAACACTCCTTTTACAAAGTTGAGAACAACAATATCAGTTGTCAAAACAAGAAAATCATTTCCCAGCTCACAAAATCATGTGATAACTGAAAAACTAAGCGAGGTCCAAACGGAAACAGTGTCACAACTCAAAAGAATACAAGGGAAGGGAAGAAGAGAGTAGTTAGGTGGTTTGTTTTCGGGTATAACCGGATCTGAGGGGTGGGGGTTGATGATTGTGACTTTGGAACTAAATTGTTCTACCTTTTATCCTCTATTGTGTTGGGTTAACTTGGACTTTGGGGTGTCTGATGGATGGATATGGTCATGTGAATCTCTCTAATGAATGAATGAGTGATGAATTTGCTTGCTTTAGCTGTCTGTTATGCTGAATTTTTACCAAGTTGCTAAATCAAGAGCGTCCAATGAGATTTTGACAGTTCCAAAATTAAATTTTTGGTACATTCAAATGCTTGTGCAATAAGTGACAGATGCAATGCAACAAACAAACCCATTTCTTTTTTCTCCTTTAATCTTTAATTTTACCATTAATTGATTAATTAATGCTAGTAATCTTGAGCAATTGATATAAATAGCAATGTATTAAATGGTTATATGTGTGTGTATATATATATATATATATATGTAATTTTATAATTAAAGGTGATAAAAGATGCAAGCTGTTGTGTTATATTTAACAAAGAAAGAAATCAAGGTGTACTCAATAGATTGACTTCTTAAAATTTTATTTTAATTATACATGTTAATATAAAAAGGAGAATTATCAGCCATTTGATCTATACAATCTAGACAAATCACTTATATTAATTGATTTAGGTGGAACATATTTTATATTTATTTAATTAAATTTTATGGCATAACATATAATAATATATACTTTTTTATAATTAAATTGATCAATTTTAATAATAAAAAATAAATATATATCGTATAATTTTACTCGACGATCCAATACTTCAATTAATGTTGTTGTCTTATGTAATGGTTTAGAAATTTTTATATTTTATATGGTCATATTTTGAATTTATGAGTCGAAAAAATCTTAAGTGAGGGTATGTACTCAATACAATTGTAGCACATTTATATTATAAAGTTAATCAATTATAACAATAATAATAAAAATAAAAAGAAACAAATATAAAATATGTTTTTGTTTGTTATCTTTATTAAAATTGTCCCAATGATTCTTTTTAGATATTTTAAATTTTTATTTTAAAATTATCTAATTTAATGAGATTTTTTTTAATTTATTGATTGTCCTAATAGAGCTTTGTTTTTCATCTAAAGATGTATGAAGCATAATTGGTATCAATTTCCCTATGAAACAAACTTTAGAAGGTTTGGAATAAGTAGAAATGCTGCCATTCAAAGACTGGCATTGGCAGTAGGTATGCATACAACATACATACACATTGGTCCAATTCAAAATATATAAATATAGAACATGGATGATTGGTATAGGTAGCATCTAAATTTTATTTTTAAGGTTGGTTGACCAAATTTCAACATCATAAACAATTAGTAATTTCTTCATCACACCTATTGCTTAGGTTGTTGGCTTTGGGGGCACTTACTCTGTTAATTGAGGTTTTAATTATTATCAAATTAAGAGTGATGTTAATGCCACCTTGGGCTTGTTTAATGTATATGTCGTATTTTTTTATATTTTTTAACGAAAATTTTAAATAATTAATATAAAATTTAAAATATATAATATAAAAAAAATTTAAACACAATAATGTAAAATTTGAAACGATTAATATAATAGTTAAAAAAATTAAATATAAGATATATAAAACATATTACAGCAGAATTCCTTTTTAAAATCTTAATTTTTTTCTTTAAATGTACCTTTTAATAATTTTATCATTTATTTTAACTCTTTTTAGCACTTATTTCTTTCTTACTTTTCATGTATATAATATGAACCAAATAATAATTTCATTGTAATATTTATCAATTTAAATTTATTTCTCATAATTTTATGGCTTATTTACCTAATTATACTTATAGGTTAGTCATTTTATGTGTGTAAATAATAATATTATTTAAAATTTATCTTCTCTTTTTATCTTATCTTCAAATTTATCATATAGACCCATTTTATTCTCAATTACAAAGAAAATGGGTCTATATGATAGTTTAATTGTTATATGGTATTGTTTTTGAACCATTATTTAAAAAAATTAAAAAAATATTTAGTAACGTGTTATTATAATATTACTTAAGAAATAACGCATTTTCAATGAAAACTAAAATTTTTATTTCATTTAATGATTAAAAACTTTGTGTCCTTTTTTAACAAACATAATTTTTTACTAATTGATTCATCTTTCAACATTTTACAAACACATTTTCGCTATTTTTATTTCATATTATTCTTTTAAAAATTACATTAGTAAATGTTTTTTTAAATTAAAAACACATTACTCATCAATTTTCCAATATACACAGCCAAAATTAATGTTAAAAGAAGAGAAAACAAAATTCCTACATTTTTAATGTCTTTTTTTAAAAAAATTCGGAAACACTTTTTTAATCATTTTATTGTTTTTGAGGTGCATCTCCTGAAAAAAAAAAAAAAGAAAGCAAAAATATTATTTTCATTAAGTGACAATACTTTTATTTTTATCTGTCGAATATTTTTTTCATTATTTTATTAGTTTTCACCGTTGTACAAAGACAATTATATTTTTTTTTTGTAATTTCATAAAAACTCTTTTTAAAAAATTCTCAAAAGAATTTTTAAATTTAAAAATATTTTACCAAACACATTTTTAAAAGCAAAAATTTTTATTACAGTCACTTTTCACTTTAATTCACTAAAATAGCCATGTTAAAAATTTTTAATTAAAATAACCAAACATAATAGTTTTAGACATCAATGCCCCCATAAAACTAAAAACACAAAAAATGTCTAAATTTTCTCATTTTCCTCACACTCAAAACTTCTGCAACTACTCTCTCAAAATCCTAGCGCAGTCAAAATTTGATGGTGGAGAAAAGGACAATGACAATATTTCAAGCGTGTCATTGACGAACAAAGGAAAAAGATAGAGAACAAAATCTGATTTAGGTAAACTTTTTTTGACTTTTTATTTACAATTTTTTTAAAAAATTATTAAAAATCATTGACTTATAACGAATATTTTACTTATTTACCTGCGTTCTGATTATGATTCTTTAGGGTTCAAGATCGATTTATTTTTTAATTATTTTATTAATAACTCTTCAAAAAATTTTTTCATTCAAATTATATTCGATTTGATTCATAATTTTATAAAGATTAAAAATCGAGTTAATTAAAAATTACATAGATTGAAATTCGACCTGAATTAAATCTCACTTCATAGAAACTTGAATTTTAATGCTTGATTCAATTTACAATTTCTTCCTGAGCAAAATGAGAATTGGTTGGGTTTAAATTTCAAGTCAATTTTAAAAAATTTGAGCCATATATAATTTATTCAATTTGCAATTTTAAAGCTTTCATTCAATGGCTCAAATCAACGTCCTTAGGGTCCAGTCATGTTGGATTGAAATCTAGCTTTAATTTCAGACATAACAGGTTGTTTGTGATTAGCACCTAAACTAAAATAAGGACACGTGTCCCATCTATGATAACCAATAATCTCCCATGGTAAACCAGCCATGATCATGGGAGTTACAGATGATTGAAATCGTGAAAAATTGTCCATACAGAGGGTTATAAATACAAGCTTCACTAAAAGAGAAGAGAAAGAATCTACTTTTTTATTATTATTATTATTATTATTATTATTTTACACTAGTTAAAGTTGTTGCGGTGTCAAAATTTCTTCGGTCATATATTAAGAGAGATACGCTCTTATAAATAATTTATTTATTATTTTTTAAACAAATATTTTAGTAACTTATTGTCAAAAAATTATTATAGAAAACATATCAATTCTCTTTGGTGTGTTTGATTTTAGAAAAAGGAAAAAAAGTGGTAATTTGAATTATTTTATATGATTTTGTAAAAAAAGGAATGAAAAAAAAGAAAAAAGGAATCTTTTTTCTTCAACACGAAGATAGAATATGAATTCTTTCATCACTAATAAGGAATACATATTTCAAGAGTTGAAAAAAGAAAATTTTATACTTTTACTCGTATTAGAATATTATTTTTTAATTTTATTCTCATATAAATTTAATTATATAAATATTTATTTTTGTTATAAATTTATTTTATTTTAAAAAATTAAATTATTTAATTTTTAATTTTTGATAATAAATTGTTAAATATGTTGGCGATCTAATATTAAAATTTTTAAGAATAAATTAATTGTATCTTAACATAAAATTAGTAAGTAATCATTTTTAACAATTTAAATTATAATAAAATTAAAATTAAAAGGTTATTGTATAATTAAAAAAATATTTACATAGTTAAAATTTAAATATTTTTTGATAAATTAATTGCTAAAATTTTAAAATTTAGTTAAAATTAAAATTTAAAATTAATTTAATTTTTAAATTAGTAAGTATGTAAATTATTTTATATTATAATATAAAGAGTATTTTTATCTAAACAAAATATAATTAAAACTATTCCACTAACTAAACAAGGAAATGTAATTTCCTTTTTTCTTTTCTTTCTTCTTTCTTTTCTTTTCTTTCCTTTCCTTTCTTCTTTCTTTTTTTTTTTTTTATCATTTTCTTTCTTAAAAAAAACAAAAAACAAAATCTTAACAATCTTAATATGTATAATGATTTTATAGAAATTTGCTAAGACTCAAAGGTGACTTGAGAATACTAAAAAAGATGTCATTTAACAAAATGACATAAAGAAGGATTGCACTTCTTCTTGTCCTGTAAAAATTTCTGTACATTTTGAACGTTATCTGGGGTTGGGGACGATGGACCATCTGGAAAAGCATCTTCCCTTGTCTTGCCAAGCTTTTGCCACCCAAGCAAATACCAAAACCAGCATGAAAATGGACAGAGATAGCATCGCTGACCATAACAATCGAGCTGAAAACTTGTATGATTTGCACTGATTCATAACAACATCAGAGAATGTGTTCTTCACAATCATGCACTTTGTCAAGCTCTCCAAGTCGGGATATATGTTAAGCATGTCCTGAACTGAATCGCTATACGCCTTTGCCTTGTCATAATACTTCTGTGGAATAAATTTTCTATCTCTCATGCATATTTCTGTAGAATTCCCACTGAAGCATGTAAATTTTGAAAGCACCTGCAATTCAATTTTCTGGCACAAGTTAGCTGCTTTTGTCAAATTTATTTCGCAAACTGCTATTCTTATACTTACATTAGGTAAGTCACCGATTTG
Source organism: Swietenia macrophylla (assembly GCA_032401905.1). Lineage (NCBI taxonomy): Eukaryota > Viridiplantae > Streptophyta > Magnoliopsida > Sapindales > Meliaceae > Swietenia > Swietenia macrophylla. The sequence continues at coordinate 5,679,705 of CP135560.1, read as the reverse complement.
AATGTCGTCCTTGGTGCAGTTTTCTGGTACATAGGTGTAGTTAGGCCCTGCCGAGAAAGGGTCACATATCCTACCAGATCCGAACAGTTCGTCTTGTCTATCTAATCGAAACGACAAATATATCTGCTGTATTTTTGTGTTCATCTGCAGCAACAACACATGCACGTTCATACACTGCTGGAATAAATCAGGTCTATGCATTTATAATGTAATTAATTGGATATGTATAGTACCTTTGCTATGAACCTATGAATAGTATAGCCTATTCTTGACAATATTTCATTTGAATGCGATGAAGACATGCACGGTAATAAGGCGCTCAGACTGTTATACTGAGGGTTCTGCACGAAATCTTCAAATGCTGAACAAGTGTCTTCTGCAAAACTGCATTTCCACTTAGATAATTTAACAAACTATACATGGTTAATACATTAATGAAATTATGGATTGGGAGATTGAAGTTCAAACTATATAGATACTCACGTATGGAGGAAGAAATCAAAGCCTGTCAAAACCCAGAGTAGGGTTGTCAAGATCCAGCAGAGGAAAATTATTCTGGAATCAAAAGAAGAAAAGCGTCAGAGAAGGCAAAAGGCTTTTACCAAGTCAATTTGAAGCTGGTGAAATGATCCCGACCTACGTGTACAATTGACTTACGTGATGAATCCAGGATGCCAATGCAACAGAAGCAGAACTGGGCCAAGTCAGCAGTCTATTAGTCTCTAACCGATGCTATAGTGTTACTTACATTTGTCAGAATCAATCAGATATGTATCACAGTAGATTTTAAAGCCTAATTCGTAAGGATGCACAGAAAAACTGAATATGGAATCTAGTTGAATCAACCAATTAATTTGCGGAGAATTTTGGTAAAGAAGATGACCTACTAATTCATCGTTAAAAAGAATAGAAACAAAGCTTACCTATTGCTGCGGCGATGAAGATCAAGTTGACATTTACAACCACATGATGCGATATATTCCTGGATCAGATAGAAGAAAGAAAGTTGTTTATGATCTAAAACCTAATATGAATACACGTGAAGTTTTCAGAAAATTTATAATGGGAAATTAAGAGCTGGTGCTGCTTACGAAGCTTGGATGGCCTTATCAATGGAGTGACCACTTTTCTGAACAAAATTTTGGATGGTTTGCGATTCTTTTCCAAGTTTATGGATTGTGAGATTCAAGCGGAGAGATGTGTATTCATCATATTTAATTAATACGTTTTCTACTACCGTCATGACGTCGATCACTTTCCCGATGGTATTGCTCATATTATCGCCTGCTTTCAGAATGGTGTTCTTCAACCTTCTGGTCCTCTTCAGGGAGTTCTGGTTTTCTGCCAGGATGAAACCCGTAGCAACTCTTCAATTGATGTGCGTACATGCAAACATGCAATATCATTATTTTGTTCAAATTCTAGATTGATAATCATGATTCTTAAAAATGGTACTCACATGGCGAAAATGGTCAGCAAGATGACGAGGAGGAACAAAACGACATAGTCACGATCCAAATGGACATATTCAGACTCGTTACTGGAGAAAGGGACAGGTCTTGTACTCTTCAATCTCACGAAGATGCCAAGGCCCAGCCCGGACAAAATCCAGATTCCAGCTATTACATAACCATGGACTCCTGTAAATGCCGCAGACTGAAGCCATCATTAAGAAACAACACCATAATCAATTCTATGGTTCAAGAGTCCTCAATTCTATGACAACCGAATTTTACAAGGAATATAGCAACACTGTATCTTTTTAATAAACAGAAGATGATCCTGCAGTGAAATTTTAATAAAGAAAAGAAACTTACAGCCCAGTAATGCTTGTCTCTAACATCGTAACCTCCATTATAGTGCTTGAAATGTCGGAGAGGATCGGGTCTCCTGAAGCTGCTGCTGCTGCTGCGTTCGTGATCACCATGACCGCACGAACCAAAAACCATCAACTTGGGCGAAATAACAGACATGAGAACCAATACGAGCATAAATGGAGACGCAATGACTCCATTTGATCTAGACGACATAGCAGGAGGAAGGTAACACACGGTTCGGTTTTTCCACAGTAAAGGAACACCAAAAAGAGTAGCAAGCAAAGTCAATATTGCCATGAAGCTAAACCCTTTATAACGTTACTGAGAAAAAGAAGGATAAGTTATGGGCTACCTGACTTACAGAGTAAGGTAAGAATAGCTTGTGGCTATGGTTTTGTTATAACTATTATTATTATTATTATTATTATTTTTGAGGACCAATCAGGACCCCAAATTTCGGGTTTCAGAATGTGGAAGAACTTGACTTTTCCTTTTCTTTTGGGTTCGTTGGTTTCCTGTGCATGTATTTCGTACAACCCTTCGCATTTTGATGCTGTCTTTTGTTTAATGAAAATACATGGCATTTTCTAACTTTATGCACTGTGTGTGTTGCAAGTAAACGATATGATTTCCACTAGTCGACATTGATACTGTGTTGATGTTACACCTTACATTAACGAAGTTTATTCTATATTTTTACTCAAGTGAAAATATTTAAATAATACTGTTATATTAATTTATGTGCACTTATGTGTAATATATACATATAGAGAGAGCTAATATTATTGTAATTATCGTATAAAAATTATAAATGAAATGAATTTATGGGATTAAATTATTTTATAATTTATAACAAACATTCAAAATAAGTTGACCGTTATTTTTATGTATAAAAATTATAAATGAAATAAATTCATGGGATTAAATTATTTTACAATTTATAACAAACATTCAAAATAAATTGACCATTATTTTTATGTATATTCAACCAATTTACAAGCAAAAAGAGTCACATACTAATTTTTAAAATTTGTGTACGAGTGTTTTGATTATAATTGAAGAACAAAGTTATCAAAAATTGAAAAAAAATATTTTACAAGTAGATATTATTTGTTTTTGAGTATATAGTTCATTATGGAGAAGAAATTATCTGTTTTAGAATTTAAATCGTATCTATTCAGTTAAAAAAAATTCAAACTATATAAATTATAGTCTAGACTCATCTGTTAATAATGTAAAATGTGATATTCTATTTCTTTAAATTTTATGTCTTAAGAATGTCATAATAGATATTTTATAAAATATAAGACATATTATCGAATTACAAATTAGATTTGATATCATATGTAATAGTTTATGTCTAACAACCGAATAGATATTGTCTGATTTGAGCACATAATTCGTTACGAATTTGATTTAAACTTTGTAACATAAAATATGTCTACTTAATTAAGAGAACCCAACTATATAAATTATAACTTATACTTACTCATTAACGATATGATTACTCGTTAGCAATATGAAATGTAACATTTTAAGTTTCTTTTTTTAAAGCATCTTAAATGTTTTTATTTTATTTTTACAAGTTTGTTATGTTTTCTTTTACAACAAAATTTTTTATAAAATTATTTATTAATAAAAAACACTAATTTTGCTTATAACCATAGTTGACAATCAAACAATCAAAACTATTTTATTAAAAACTTTACTTGTAAAATTTTACTAGTAAAAAATTTATTTGATGCAATTATTCTATTTTTATAGTGAACTTGTGGTAAACTTTTGATCCATCAAACATGGTTCTTGATGGACTAAACTTTTGATTTCTTATGAATGGTAATGGTAACTTGAGTTCTAAACAAATTAGATTTTTGAATGGGCTAAACTTTTAGTAAATAATCTCACCAAATCCATATGGCAAAAAAGGGGATGCTCTAAATGTTGGCTTCAAAAAGGATTTGAAATTTCACTCTCTACTATTACGTTGCAAAAAGCATTCATGGCCATGTTTACAAAGTAAAAATCACCTCTCATTTATTATTTCTATAATACTCTTTATAATCTTATTTGCAAAACACATCATAAATATTTGTGATTTACAAATAATTCAAAATACTTTGTATAATTTTTTATGCACTTTTTAGTTTTAAACAATCTAAAGATAATATGTTATAACAAATTTAAAAATAACTTCCAACTGAGTTAAATACTAAGATTTATTATTGAATTCACAACAATATTATCTATTAGTGGCAATATGTGTTTATATTGTAATTAGGGACAATTTTGTGTTTTGGGGATCCTAGTTAAGTTCCTAAGGTGCACCCCCACCATCCCCCACCATCGTGCATGACACAATCAATCTTTATAAAGTTTAAAAATTAGAAAATGACGTAAATAAATGATTTATAAAGATTCATTAGTTAAAAGCTAATTTATATGCTTAGTTATTTTTCTTTAAATAAATAAATAAATTTATTATCAATAAATAATTTTTCATTTTCTTTCCCTTTTATCTTTTCTTCTCTCTCTTTTTTTAATTAATTCTTTTCTCCCCTTTTGTTCATTTCTGCTTTGCGCCTCTCTCTTTTCATTTGACGTTACTCTTTTGACTTTTATTTTTGATAAGTTAAATTACAAATTGTGTAACTAAGTAGGTTGTAATTACTTTCTTAAAAATAAATAATTTAAAAATTTTATAATAATAATTAAAAATAAAATTATTTATATTATAAAATTTTATGGACTAGCTGAACTTAATTAAATCATTTTTGTTTTTAATTGAGTATCATAATTTGGGTTATATTTATAATTTAATATTAAATTAAAATAATAATAATAATAACATACAATAAATTTTAGCAAATTTCATCATGTAGAAGAGTATATTGTCAATTTTCAGTAATTTCAAACCCATTCTTAAAATACTCAGAATTAAAATTCTTTCTAGTTTTTTTTTTGTATATTTAATTAATTTTTATTTATTAAAAAATTAAAAATAATAAAAAATAAATTAAAGTAAACTATTAACTTTATTAATTTTTTATATTTATATCTTATTACATCCTTAAAAATTAAGTATATAATAGGAGTATTTTCTAAATACTAAAGTTAAGGTTTTCATTGATTGGTTCGTGTCCTTCACTCACGACATACGACCGTGGACACCAACTCGGCCTTTCTTCTCCAAACTACGCTCACATTCCGTGGAATCTTTTGCCTGACTGGTCCATATGGAAAAACACAATCAACCAAAACTTGCGGCTCTAGTTTGGTTCCTTGTCACCGCCTGAGAAATCTGGATCGTTGACTGAATATTTAATCATTACCGTCGTGGGTGTAATCCCTGGGATCAGACGATCGAGACTCTGCAGCGGAATTTAATTTTCGATTATTGTAATTACAACGATTTATTTAATCCCCTATTTTGACTGCAAAATCATCGCTCCCTGCAAGAATTACCGTAGTTCAAGTTTCGTATATTTCGTGTGTTTGTGGGAACGTATGAATACGGTAAATCAGTAGATGTAAGGCAAGCTTCGTCAGGGGTCAATTCAAGGATTAGATCTTTCTTTCTCTTCTGATTCTGTGATCAGCATCAATGGGATTGTGGGAAGCCTTTCTGAATTGGCTCCGCAGGTTTGCATTTCTCTCTCTTTGTAAATATTGATTTTTTTATTGATTATTTTACATGCTCTAGATTTTGTTTTGTTTTGTTTTGTTACTGTTCGTGTCAATGGAAAGTTTGAATTGTAATGCTAACTCAAAAAGCAGAGAATTCGATAAGGAAGTTGGTAATCAGAGCTCCACTTTAATTTAGAAAATGGAGCTTATAAATTGTTTTCTTGTAATACTGTTTTATGCAGCTTTGCCTTTGGTGGTAGTTTTAAGTTGTTTTTGATGATTTTTTTCTTTTCTAATATTCGGTTCTTTAATCTCGATATTCTCCATAGAATGTCTAACTGTGTTTTTTTGTTCCTTTGGTGTGAATTTTAGGCGATTTGAAACGTAATAAAGGACTTGACTTCTTAGAAAGTATAGGTGCCTATGAATGTCATTGGCATTGATTTCACAAATAAGGACATGCATTTAACAGATTTAAAAGTGCAAAAATTATTATAGAAGAAGACAATTCTTGGTTCAGAGCCATTGCCCCAGTTGCCAATAGGTTAAATATAACATTGGAACTGACAATTTTGTGGATTTTGGGTTTAGGAAACCAAGGGTATGGATATTTTGTCTTGCAGGATGATTAAGCACTCGACACACGTAAGATTGGTCATATGTGCCTTTTGTATCCCATTGTGTGTTCAACAAGATGCTCCACAGTGACTTTTTTTTAACAATACGATCAGCATTCACGATAATTTCTCCAGTGATGGAGTTAACTAGTTCAATGCAAGCAAATGATATATGATAGAGCCTTATGTTAATGTCTGGAAACAGAATATCTATATAGTAAACATAATTCCTATAACTGTACATGTCATGAAAAGGTGTTGTATTTATTCTTTCAAGTAGAAACTAACCATCTGTGCTTATTCTGATTGATGTTAAAGTATTTTAAGGCGGCTAGTGGTGCGACACAGGGAAGCTCATTTGGGATTTTATGCATTTCCTTATGTATCAATGAGATGAAGGAGGCATTTTCTGACTGGACATGCAGTTTCATAATCTATATTTCTGGGTCTTCCATTGACAAATTAGATTGGGTTTACATGGGTGTTATAGCAAATGAAGTAAATATTCCCTCAATAGTAAATGGGAACCAACTTTATTGTATGTAAATGGATTCCCATTTTTCCTTCGTGCTAAAACATATACAGTTATGAAGAAACACTTATAAGCCTGTTTTCTTCAAAAGTCTGGTCTTTTCGTGTAACAAAAATTTTCAGAAGCACAGATGATTAGTTTCTACTTGAATTTTTCCAATCAAGAAAAAAGGTCAAAAGCCAGATGCATGAATTCTTATTACCTTTATTTGATTGCTGCTTTCTTCTGAAATCCATGAAACATGCTTATCATGCTATATAATGTTAGCCCTCCTACAAAATTTATTTAATTTATATACTAGCTTAGAATTTATGATGTACCCTTTGATTCATATAAATGGCATTCTATTTTTGCTACCTGAGGGGAAAGAAGTTCATCATAAGGAATGGTAAAAGGGAAAATAGTAAAACGATCCATTGAAATGAAAGTATAAGATTCTGGTTTTAAAGTTAGGTAATTCATGTTTTTTATACAGGATTCAATATGCTAGCCTCACTGTGGCACAGCGGGGTAATCTTCTTCTTCTTAACTTCTATTTTCTTAACTAAGGAAGCTTTCTTGCTACATCACACTGACAGAAAACTTTTGCACTCTTTGGTTTGGTTTTCATGAGGCATGGCTTTTACTAGGTTGTAACATGAAACATTCTCAAGTGAACAATACTAATTTCGAAGATGCTAAACTTGTATAGAGCTTTATGGTTCTCCCTTCTAACTGATAGAGTGCTTTGTCGAAAAGCCCTTTTTGTTTGTGTTTGCTCTTTTCTGCTGACATTAACAATCCATTACATTACATTGGCTCACTTAGTGCATATATGGCTGCAGCCTTTTTTTTAAACAGGAAATGGAGCTATCCCTCATTGGACTTCAGAATGCTGGAAAGACCTCACTTGTAAATGCCGTTGCAGTAAGTACTCTATTAAGGAAATAATGTTCTAGTATGTGTTTATTTTTGTCTGTTTCTTCAGGTCGATGCATATAAAATTGGCTTGTTTGTCTTGTTTTTAGACCGGTGGATACAGTGAAGACATGATTCCTACAGTAAGTTTTATATTTCGAGAAAATTGTACTTTCCATTTGCTTGAATAACAGAGTATATTTTTGCCATTTAATTTCGACGCCTTTATCAAACCTTGTGCTCTTGCTGGTGATGTTAAGACAATAGTGGCATAATTTTCAGGTTGGATTCAACATGAGGAAAGTGACAAAAGGAAATGTTACAATTAAACTTTGGGATCTGGGAGGTCAACCTAGGTTCCGCAGTATGTGGGAGCGGTATTGTCGGGCTGTTTCTGCTATTGTGTAAGGACCTAATTCCTCTTGTTGACTGTCTTATTGTTTTAACAACTGTCTAGTTTCTGCAAATTTGGAGCAACTACAATATCCTAGTCTTCCTAGTGCCACATTTTCATTTTTTTAATCTTCGCATGCTGTATACCTTCTTACCTTTTAGGGATTCATTATGCATGTGTGTGAAAGTTAAATTATTATTACCTTTTGATTGAAACTTATTGTTAGCTTCCTTTCTTTTCTTTTTGGCTAAATTTTGCAGCTGCGATTTTATATATTTATGCTTGATGTTATTTCATGAAGACGGCCTTCAAGTACAAATGTATTTTCTAAGTATTAATCAGTCATGGAAAGGTCCCGTTTTATACTGTCAAAAATTTTGGCATCTTTTGTCCAGTTTAAAAATCTTTTTGCTCTGGTATAAAAGATTTTTGATCATTAGCTAAAGATCAATTTGGTTAAAGTTTCGGGACACAGGAATTTCAAATCAGGATGCATCTATTGTTGGTTATGATTGGCTGACAATGACAGGCTGGTTTTCCTCTAAAACTTAGGTGGCAAATTGTTCTTTTTTAGCGGTGTTTATTTACTCATGAAAAGTTTGAAAATTTGGTGAAAGAACAATATGGTTAGGATTATTAAAATTTAGAAAATGTAGCTAAGGTTTGCTTGAAATTAAAAATTAAAAAAAAGAAAAAACCATTTGGGGCACCAAATTTTATGGGTGGAATTATGCTTTATGTATGTTATCAGAATATTATGAAGTGTTCTCAAAAAGTGAAAGAAGCTTATAGCTTTTAGTAATTAAACTTATAGTTCCCTATTTTCATCAATTTAAATCTAAAGGAAAAAAATTCTAATGCACCTGGAAATGACAAAAAGTATTATTTTGGTGTTGTAATAATTGGACTGAACTATCTACTGAATGTCCATCTGTCAGCTCAAATATATCAAAAAAATGATTTCTTGATTAATAAATTCAGCCACCATGCAAGTGAGCTAATATTCAGTTTTATGACCCGGTCTTTTCTGGAGTTATGTGGTTGATGCTGCTGATCCTGACAACCTGAGCATCTCAAGAAGTGAACTTCATGATTTGCTGAGCAAACCCTCGCTTAGTGGCATCCCTTTGCTGGTGCTAGGGAACAAGATTGACAAACCTGGAGCTCTATCTAAACAGACTTTATCTGATCAAATGTAAGACACATTTTACTTTTCTAATGAGAATCTTCAGGAGTGAAACAACATTGACAACCTGTTTTTTATGAATGCTGGAATTTTAATGAATTTTTGGTATTGCATGCTCTTACAATACACAATGTCTTGGCACTAAAAATTGGACTTATGCTTTCCAGGGGACTTAAATCCATCAATGATAGAGAAGTTTGCTACTTCATGATCTCATGCAAGAACTCGACCAACATTGACTCTGTTATTAATTGGCTTGTGAAACATTCAAAATCAAAGAGCTGAGAAGGATACATATCCGGGCTGTTAATGGAGCTTTCCCTGTTCTAATTCCGTTGCTCATTGTTTAATTTATTCTCTCCTTTTTTTTTTCAATTTTTTTTTGGTTCTTCTGAGTTGTGATGTACTGTATAAGAGATAATTTTATTCCTTATTATTGGCTTTTGGGGGTTTGTATGGTTCCCATATGTACTTGAAAATTTCGATTATAAGTGCTTGTCAGATCTGCTATTTGGTATAAACTAACATTAAGAAAAGAGGGAGAGAGGTTTAATAATTTACTTGCCTAATCACCCAAACAAAACTAATTATAAATAGAAATTTAGACTTCTATATGTTATCTTTGAGGAAATAGCTGAAAGATTCACAGAAGAACAAGATTAATTACCTCACTGAACATGGATTATCTTAAGCTTATTGTTAGCTTTTCTGAGATGGGTTCTCTTCAGGAGTCTTATTGTAGAGACAACAGCACATCTTAGAGGAGTTTGAAATTGATTGAATTCTTTCTAGTGTGTTACATCAATGTCTGTTTTATGATTCATTTGTGATAAATTTGCTGCCTACTCATCTAAGAAGTAGTTTAATTTGATTTGATGATGAACACTGTATTAGGAGTAAGTTTGGTGTGATCTTATTTGTGGGTTTGTATTGTTGGAGCTGCTTCTTTCAATTGGAAGGAAAATTCAGTGTTTCTGAAGAATGTACTCTTTCGTTATCTTGGTACTTGGTGTCGGTAAAGGAAGGAAAGGGTACTGTATTGATGCATTGATTGTATTAGTTAAACTAGATAATTGCTGAATCCTCGTCCTGAAAGGGCAGCTTCCTTCTGGATGGATTTCATTAGTCTATTGACAAAATTGTGGCCTGTAACTTGAAGCTTTCACTTGCTTCAATCATATATGCTTGTTTTATTTTATTCTTCCTGACTGACTGTGCTTACATACTAGACGCTGTGCTATCGTCATTGTTTGGCTTCTGCAATTGAGGAGGTAACACCTCAATGCCATTCTATTTTTGCCATCGTAATCCTTTGCTAAATTGCATTAGCTTACCTTAATCAAATAATGCTATTTTATTTCTATGCAATGATTTGACTTAATGAATTTGTCTATTTCGAATATAGCCATGTTGGATAATGATAAATAAAAGTTATTAGTTTTCTTCACCTAGATGGTTCATATTCTGCAATAGCAGCAGATAATGAATGCCATGTCTTCACCAACTCTAATCTCTCACAGCCAATCTTGTCTGACTTTCAAAAGGGGGATTGGGGTTAAAATAGGGAATCTAATTATAGCTATAATCCCCATTTGCTTTTTCAGTTTTTCCCCTTTTACCATGTAACACTTTACTCCATAGAACAACAAATTCTTATGCAGAATTATGCCAACTGTTATAAAAGCCATAAGGACTTATTAATCTTCCATCATTGTGAACAATCGCCTGTTTTCTAGGGTCCAAGAAAAGGATATTTCTCTTTGGTTTATCTCCAATGCGTTTGACAAACTTTCCCTTGCAAAGCCACACCTATGTGCTTCAAAATCATAAGCCTGTCATCAGCCATCTGAATAATTTTGAATTTTATGTTAAGCCACAATCTAAAGCCATGCACATGGCATTCGAAAACATTAAGATTTGTAGAACTTTTAGTCTGTGCAACTCAATTTCACTAATCAGAAAAGGATCTGATTAGCAGATAGTCATTTTGACTTCGTAGCAATCTATCTGCTTAATAGAATCAAAGTGGAACTTTCGAGGACAAAATTTTACTGTAAGTGGTAGAGTTTCTGCTTTTCATCTTAAGCACAGATGTAAGTTGATTTTCTGCTAGTCATCTTAAGCACAGATATAAGTTGGTCCCATTTCCCACTTTGTTTTGGGAAGAATGGGAGTTTTAATGATAGATTAGGATACTTTCAGCCTGACATTGTCTAGCTGCATTGTTGCTGTATTCACATGTTGATAATTATTATGAAAAAGATGCTAATGGTAGCCCAGTAACTAAACTCTTGCTGAATTTTATCAACAAATCAGGATATGCATATGTCTTAGCACATATATAATCTCATGAAAAGACTTGGAAATCGATCATAGAGACAGGATTTTTAAGTTATTTCTGTGGAACCTGTTTTGAAACCATTTGCTGCTGCTTTAAGTTCATAGATGTTTCAAATATCATTTTGTTCTGCAATGCAAAGTTCAGAAAAATGAGTTTTGTTGAAAATTCCCTGCTTGCTCGTGCGCGCATTTATGAATTTCTTCACAGCTTGTTACCGCCACAGCATGCTTGGATGATTTAGGTGCAAGAAATTTGATGTAAAATATACTCAACTTGCACAAGAAGGTGAAGCAGGATGCAGAGAAGAGGAGACCATCAACACAAACAAATAATCAATCAAGCAAATTTGTTTCCTTTGATCAACTCACAATCAAATGGAAAAAGAAAAGTTGATTTGTATCTAGCTCGGTATTACAATGCCTGTGCCCATTTCTTTCACTAGTCAGCCTTCTGAGCTTCGTATATCTGAAGACCTACAATACTAGCTAGCTACAATCAGTATATTGAAATGTATATCTAGCTCGGTAATATTGAAATTTATGCAACATAAATTTATGCCTTATGACACTATGAGCTTTGTAAATCCATGCAGAACGATCACTCAGAGACAAGTAATTAAGGTAACATGTATCTCAGACAAACCACCTAAATGTTGTCCAGTTTATCAATCCTTTGTCTTAAAAGAAAATGACTAATTTTCCAGAAAATTTTGCTCATAAATTAAGGAACTTGAGCTGCTTAACTGTGCAAACTTACTGTATCCTGGTAAGATTGAAGTCATGGAAACTAAAATTGCACAAGCAACAGCAAACTTGTTTCTCATAGGTTTCTTAGGGGGATCGAAATCATTTAGAGAAAGTATCTTTAATGTGTTAAATTGGTGGCATGTTTCTTGCCATTTACCACGATTTTTTTTTTATACAAATCGTGGAAAAACTTTAGTGGGACGATAATCTATTATGTCAAATATAATTAATATGATAGTATTATCAAATTAATAAAGTAAAAAAAAAAAAAAATTATTTTGTTATTAAACTTGTTCTGCCACGTGAGTCGTCAGTTAAAAACTCTCTACAAATTGTTTTGTTTGATGTATCGCAACGAAACTTTGCTATTCAAAAGCCTGAAAATTTATGTCAAAAGTTGTATCTTTAATGTATTTGCGATGCAATTATTAAGTTAAAGTGTAAATAAAAGAAAGTGAAGGGATACAAGTGATATTTTACTATAACTTAATATGCGATATGAAATTCTAGCAGATAAATAACTCCTTACTATTAATGGCTGACTCCCTAGAACCCTAGCTCCTCAATCAAAAATCCCAACTTTGTTATTTACCCCAAACAAATAGCTTAATGAATAAATCCAATCCTCCGCCCCAAACTCTGAATCTTTTCTGAAATGACGTCCTCCATAATCAGAAAATTCTCGTCCGGTAAGTCACTCTTTGCCACACTCAAACTGACCGAATCCGTGACCCTTTCTCGTTGTCTATGCACGTCGACGGAGTCTCGAACCCAGAAGCTCGAACGCATTGCCGACGAGCTACTCGATCTCACGAAGCTCGAGCGATACGACTACTCGATCTTGTTCCGCCTCAAGATGGGTCTCAACCGCTACGGCCCTGCACTTTCGGGGCCTAGCGCTCCCGGTCCGGCATCTTCTGGATCGGGACCAGCGGAAGCAAAAGCAGCGGAAAAGACGGCGTTCGATGTAAAGCTTGAGAAATTTGACGCGGGTGCTAAACTCAAGATTATTAAAGAAGTGAGATCATTTACTGATTTGGGGTTGAAGGAGGCGAAAGAGTTGGTGGAGAAAGTTCCTGTTGTGGTGAAGAAAGGGGTCACGAAAGAAGAAGCTGATTCCATTCTTCAGAAGCTCAAAGAGTTAGGTGCTACTGTGGTAATGGAATGAATATAATTTTTTTTTTTTTGGATTTGCAGATTCAAGTTTTGGTTTTGCTGTAGCATATAGACATTTGAATCAATGCGGGAGAACCTTGAAGAACAAAATTTTTTATTGACGTGGTAGGCTTTCTGCATTTCATCTTCTTAATTGTTCCTCCGTTCTTTTGGGAAGATTAGCAACACGTACATACAGAAGATGTTATTATTTTTATCAACAAATCAGGATGCGCAGAGGCCATAATCTTATGAAAATATTCGGAATCAAGCCATTTCTGTGGAATCTGTGTTGAAACCTTATGCTGCTTCTGAGTTCTTAGGTGTTTCAAATATCCTCCTGTTGTACAATGCAAAGCTCAGAAACATGGGATGTTTGAACTTCCCTGCTTGCCTGCATTTACAAAGTTGTTCATAGCTTGCCATTTATCGTAATTAAAAAGCCGATGTAGAATTCAGACTCAAACCCAATTAAGTGGAACTATCTTAACAGATCTCGCTTTCCCCTTTGTATATAGTAGAGTGGGAGCTAGAGTATCGCCATGGGTATAACGTGTATAGACTGAACAAAGAACATGCAACTGAAGCAGCATAGAGAGAAGGGGAGACCTTCAACTAAAGTACTAACAAATAATCAATCACACAATAATGGTATTAGAACCTGCTCATAATGTTGTTATATTTGTTCATTTTTACCATCAAAAGCAAAAGAGAAACAGATTGTATTTATATATAGTTCTGTATTAAATAGCCTATGTCCATTTCTTATACTAGTCAGCCTTTTCAGCTTTGAAAATTTCAAGTTCTATGATGCTGTAATGGAAACACGTTATAAGGGGTCAATCTCAGTTTCCAGATTTACAAGCCTAGCCTATACATAATTATTAACATAACAAGAACGGATGATGCTGCACCAGTATGATTTTTGTTACGAAGCATGTTGCTCGAAGCCACACAAATCCATTTGTTCAGTTACAGATCATCTGCACAAGCAATGAAAGAGACATCAATTTCGACAACAAGTTCAGGAATAAAATTCTGTAACATAAAACATGGCATATAAGATGAAAGTTCTACTGTTTTCAGCAATATGAAAAAAGGGAAATCAGATTAGTTAACTAGAACACACTATTTTTGGAAATATGACCCAAATATGCCAAAATGAACTGGCTGAAACTTATCAGGCAAGATGTTCAGTTACAGATCCTTCTTAGAGGTTGTGATTTCCAAAGTTGAATGAATTTGAGAAGGATGCAAAGCAGCTGACCCTAATAAATAGATAAGGATCAATTAAGTCCAATGAAGTAGGAACAGACAACTCTGCCAAGATGGAAAGCCTCTCAAACCGCCCATTACTCCAGTTACCCAGAATCATCCTATGAAAAAAACTTTCACATGTATATGGACAGTAAAAGAGTGCTTGGGAAGAGAAATGCTGAAGGACAGTACCAGGTGTGAAGTGTCCTACATTCCAATGCGGTGATTGCTGCTTTGGCAAACACTTGTGCTGCTTCTGCTTCAGCTTCTGCTCTTTCTGCCTCCCTTGCTGCCTCTTCAGCCTCTGCAATAGCAGCTTCTGCTTCTGCTACAGCTTGTGCAGCAGCTGCAGCAGCCTCTTCTGCTGTCATGCCCTTCATCCTTGACAGATCAGCATCAACCTGGGATTTGGTAAGAATGTTGATCTCTCTCTTCTGTGCTTTAGGCGAACCCTTTTGTCTTACCTCCAGGAGTAACTTGGGAGACCTTTTCGCTATAGTATCTGGTGCAGTGGGTGCAATACTATACTGATGCTTGACCTGTTGATATAAGGATCATAGAGTAATCCAATCTGTAATAATCACACAACCTTTCCAAATGATTTTCTTTTGCATTTATATATTCCTGAGGTATGACTTCTTATGCTGATAGATAATTTTACTTCTCACGTGCTGCCATCAAGATTAATAAGCCAAAGTTCACATTTTATCAAATCCAAGAGAAGTAATTATTAATGTTTCTGGAATCTTATGCATACTGGATTTGATCTCCTTATCCTTCACAGCTATGTTTCTTTAGAGTTAAACCCAATATTCTTGGTTTAAATATGCAATTTAAAATATTAGAACCAGACCACTTTTGAACATGTCCATGGTTATTGTCTCTGCATACTATTGCCCAAGTACATCATGGACCAGGGAAAAAAATGTTATCAGCTACATCTTTGCCAGATATCAGACACTGGATGTTGCATCCAAAAAGTGCTATGGAATTATCGTTTTCATCTAAACCTTGGTGAGTTATTACCTTGATCAATGTGCCATTTGCCGTCAAAAACTTTAGTTTTGTTGCCAATAGCTTTCTAAGGTTTGCAGGTGCCCAGTATTGGTCCTACAATATAAAATCAACTGAAATTATTCAAACAATTTTCATCCACATACACACCAGCAGTGCTCCTAAGATTGCTTACCCATCACTATAAAATCATCATAGGCTGGTTCTTCCTGACTAGGAGACATTCTTACATAAACTCTTAAAAAAAGTGCATGAAATTTGATGAAGTTAAATGTGTCAGCCATTTCTCAGAAGCAGTCGCAGATAAAATTTTCAATTTTCAAGTCTTAGCTAAATGGAATTAGCAATATTATAACAAATAAAACAGCCATCAAGATTCAAGACCATTTACTTGCACGTTTGAACTTAGCAAAAAGATTGCAGAGTAAAAAAAGTTTGACCTTACAATATAAGAAGATGAACATAATTTGTGTATGTAGCAGTAGTGGAAATCTTTTGCTATATTTTCTTTTCTGGATTAGTAACCAATTTCAGAAAAAAAAAAGGTAGCAAGTAGGACACCTTTTGAAGAAGCACATTGAAGACAAAATCTCCATGATATAAAATATTACAAGCACTAAAAGTGTCCTGCACTTTAATAAGTTCAGTGTGTGTATTTGCAAACATAAGAGTTTTCTAAACTCACTCCCAAGTGGAATTACCTCTATGTAATTAGCGATTGAAGACCTGTCAGAACCACTTGGCTCATTCAAATTGGCAATGGCCTCTAATATAAGCTTGTCCAACCTACAACACATGGAGGAGTTCCACATAAAGTTAAAATTATGTATAACACAAAAGACGGATAACAAGGCTTATAGTACACGACTTTTATTGGCAATAACAGTTAAAAAGTCCAGCATTAGAGAACAAAATCTAGGCTTTTTTTGAACATCCTCTACCAAAAATCATTCTTATTATCAGACTGTTCAAATTGTCTTGGCTGGAGGTTATTCTTGTTAAGTAACCTATGATGATTCAAGCATGCTTATGAATAGACTCATGTCCATAAATTCGAGTGAGCACAGGAACTTAGAAGATATTGTCAGAGTAAACATGATTGACTGTCACATTTTTACACTGTTAAACATTAACTTAGGAACAAAAAATTGTTAACCATATGCAATCCAAATCAATATCCAAGTTGAATCAAAACTCAAGAACAATTTTGCATAATCATAAGGGATGTAACCTTGCAACTGGTTCTTTTGAACCAGAAGCTCGCAATGTTCCACTAGAAATAGCAAGAGGCTTAGCATCAACAATTTCTTCATCATTCTGAGGTAAAGTGCTCAAAGCCATAGGGTTCTCATCATGTTTAGGTGTCAGCTGACTCCTACCATCATGTTTAGGAGTCATTGGAGTCCTACCATCATGTTTAGGAGTTGCTGGAGTTCTACCATCATGTTTAGGGGTCAGTGAATTCCTTTTAAGAGCAAGCTTAGCCTTCTGTCTAGATCCCCATATTGCAGTCACATTTATGTTCCTCCATTTATCCTGTCCAAAATAAACATCACACAAACTAATACACTACAATGCAACTCATGGAATTCAAATTAAGCAGGGGTTGTTCTGATATATAAGGTTGCAATAAACAGAACTGCTACTAAAATAGATTGATTTCAAGACAACTGATCCAAAAAAACAAATAAAAACATTGCACTTCCTTTTAGTGATAATTGAAAGTCCCTTCTAAAGATCATTATACCTTTAGATCCACATTGGAACGTGAATGCAAAATTTCACTAAACTCGGGATCTGAAAGTATAGTTCGCCATTTGCCTGTACCATGCTTAAGTACTCCAGCTTTGAGAGCCGCTTCTTCTTCTGCTGTCCACTTTTGTTTTGGAGCACCCATCAACAGACACCCACAACTCCTTAGACCTAAATCTCTGATATTTGTCCCTGCGAATGCATCACCTGTTTATAGATGACCAAACACTGTATAGTATCAACTCCATTAAACCCTACACAAATAAACTGAATGATGTTATAACCATCAAAGAGCTTGAATCGGAGAAAACCCCAATTCTCGATATACGGTAAAAATCTTTTTAAGACATTATGCCAACAGAAATGTTAACGCACAACCACATACATTTCACATTTAGAACACAGCACAAACATATATTTGGCACAGTCGACAGTGAAAATTAAGGGTTAACAATGTAAGAAGCATCTACAACAAATCAATTACAGTCCAAATAGATTACGACCTCACACAATTACCCAATGGCCCAAATAAGATGATGAAATGTTTTAACCGCTTAACATTGAAAAACCACCAAGATGATGAAATCTCGACGTAAACAAGATTATGGCCCCAAACTCGCAAAATCAACTCAAATTGTGAAATTTCTGCATGTAATCTACGAATTTTGATTCTTCGGCAACGTAGTTCACATCAGAAAGGGCAAACCCAAAATCTACAAATCAGCAGAATTCGTCAAATTCCCTCGTATAAACGTGGTTTAAACACCATCGACGGTGATTAAGTAAAATTCATACCAGAATTACTTCATATTTTGCCGGTGAATCGACGCGTGATATCTGATCATCAAATCGCTCCTTATCAAACAATTATGGGCGAGTTTGTAAATGATGTGAGAAGTGGGAAATTCACGTGCAGCTACGTCATTGGATTATCTGTAAACTTCAGTGATTAATCGAAAAATGAAAGGCAGATGGGTACTCAGACAGTGAAATTAATACAAGGACATCGTTGTCAGCCTCCGAACGATCGGTGTTTCCTTTTCTGAAATGGAATTAATGTGCTGCCCCTGTTTTTGCTTGAAATATTAAAACGCCCCAATCCATTTTAGATAATATTATTTGAAAATTATAATCATTTGATGCGATTGAAAACACTACTATTTTGTAAAAGGCTAAGAAGACAAATCAACTACACTGTTCTTGATAGGTAGGCACACTTTTTCAATTGATTTTGAAGTAATTAATTCTCAGGAAGATGTCTCGTTTTGATGCTTAATCTCAATTTCACGGATTTAGTCGGAATTTATCAATTTTGATGGGAAAGAGTTGTTATTCTGAAGAAATTTGGGGCTATTTTGAAATATATGAAAAAAGCGAGAGAGAACCGTAAATTTTAGAAAAAGTAAAACCAAACATTGCAGGTTGACACTTGTTTTGTGTATACAATTTTCTCTCCTTAAGTTTTAAGAATTAGATGAAGCGGTCGAGTTAACAGATCGTTGGGTTTGAAGATGGCTCACTCTCTGCAGCGAATATGGAGCCACGGCGGCCGTGCCGTGCGAGATACGTTGTGCCCTCTGTCGAGAACATTCTCTGCAGATGCGTTGGTCAAGGTTAAGCCCGGGGAGATCGGCATGGTCTCAGGAATTCCGGAAGAACATCTCCGTAGAAGGGTACCTCTCTCTATATTCTTCTCTCTCCTTAATTTTATTTTGTTTTGAGCTGCTTTTGAAGGATCACATTTCATTTTTTTTTTTCTAATAGTATGAGAGAATTCTCTTTCACGAATTGCTAATATTTTAGGATGTTCTGATTAATTAGGGTATTTCATGTTTTCATTGTATTAAATATTGATTTTGATTCACGGCTTGTGATTTTTGTGTTGTTGTGATAAACAGCTATCTTGGCTGCCAATTTATGGTTTTAAGGGATACGTGATTGCCCTTGTATCTTTCAAATCAATCAGCGTTATAAAGACTTTGCTGTTTTCTTTGATTATTTGCCTGTGTTTATGATATTCTATTATGGCAGGTTGTAATTTACTCACCAGCTAGAACTGCTAGTCAGCAAGGATCTGGAAAAGTTGGGAAGTGGAAGATCAATTTTATGTCGACACAAAAGTAAAATTTTCTATCTGAAATCTTTCGTGCATAAGAAGTTCCCAACATTGCAACCTAGTCTAGCTGCATTTAGCAGCATAGAGTTCAATCATGTAATTGTCACGGAAGTTGTCACAATTGGACTGGCATCTGAAATTCTACTCAATTCCATTTCCAAAACTCTAATTCCATCTTAGCAAACGTATTTTCATAAAATGTGAATCCCTTTTAGTTCAAATACTACTTTACAGTGGGGATATTTTCTCTAGAGGCCTTTAGATGAATGCAATCTGATGAATCAGGGTTTTTCCTGATCTAGCAGAATTTTAAGTGGTGTTACTTACAGATACTACCTATATTTTGCTACATTTGTGCATTGGGGCCAAGTTGAGCATCCTTAAATATTTCAAATTATTCTTACTTTTCTTTCAAATTTTGGAACCAAATTTATCTTGTCTTTTCTAATGAGACTCAACTTGTTTTTTGTGTAGGACTTATGTGATGTCTAATAGCTCATTATATTACTATTTTGTGTGTTACTATGTATTTCTAAAACAAAATGCTGGTTTTCACAAAACATATTTGCTTGATTTCCATTGTTATTTTGCCAAATGTTTCTTGGTAAAGCTTGAATTACAAGTTATACTAGTGTTCTGGTTATTTTTGAGAGATTTTCCAACATGATCGCATGATCAAAAGTATGTCACTGCTGAATAATATTTTCTAGGTGGGAAAATCCATTGATGGGTTGGACATCCACTGGGGATCCATATGCCAATGTTGGTGATGCTGGATTAAGTTTTGATAGTGAAGAGGCTGCAAGGGCATTTTCCGAGAGACATGGATGGGAATATGTGGTATGTGTTGTCTAATTTTTAAGTTTAAAGTTCTACTACTGAGATTTTTTATTTAAAGAGTTTTGTATATTTTGATTCTGAGATGCTTTGGAATTTTATATTCTACTTGACTTACCTAGGCTGCTGGACATATGTTCAGGGCATTTTAGTCTTTTGTCCTCGTTATTTTTCTCCTTTAAAGCATGAGATTTTGGCATCACCTTGAACCTTCCCATGTCAAAAGGTTTTGAGTCACATTTTTGTGTTGCAATAGGCTAGTAGCATTTCTGTTATTTGATTTCACACTTTTCAATTGTGAGATGAAACATCCTGTCCACTACTTAGTGATAAATATAGCTTTTTTATTTTCTTCATTTTTAATTAGGGTGATAAATATAGCTTTTTTATTTTCTTCATTTTTAATTTTCACCCTAACCACTATTGACTACACTTCTTGGGCACATTTCAGGTGAAGAAACGCCACACACCATTGCTGAAGGTTTGAGACTCTGCTTTTCCCATGTTCATAGGCAGTTTTAGCTATTTGCAATAGGCAATCTCGTATGTTTTGATCAGTGGATGACCTGTATTTTATTAAAACAGTTGTCTCAGCTAGCTACTAGAATACGAAACTAATTAAAAGTTGCATATACTTGCAAATGTTTATTTGCTGTGCAGTTGGGTTTGCTGAACAGGATCCAAATGGAAGAACCACTTTTATACTCCATCGAATTTAGTTCTTCTGTTTTTCATTGTGAAGCATGATTTAATATAATGATTTGCAAGTTTCCCTCCGATGTTGTTCTATCTACTTACTCATGCCTGCATTATGTTGTGATCAATTTGCTGACTGGTTGAGAGGGTCTTCTGATGGTCTAGATGGCAATTGGAATAGTTAGTAGCTCAATGCATTGGCTTTTAGTTAGACTATTTGGAATCTACCACTGCTAAAGCTCTTCTTGCAAGAAATCTCTTGAATTCTGTCTGATTAATTCCTACATGTTCTTGTTTCTAATGTGTATTTTGTGGATGTATCCTAAGTGGCTGCAAAACTATATTACTTTAGTAGATTCCAGAACCTCTACCTTGAGATTTTGAAATTTGAAGATGTGCTGTGATATATATTATATGAGACATAACTGATGAGATGTAATTAATTGATAGATAGTGGTTAGTAAAATTAACTTTATTGAAAGAATATAACAGTATGTTTAATAGTGCTGTTTTTCACTTAATTTGGAAGCAAGGCTGAAAAAGTGTATAGAAAACATGAACTTTTAGTGGGACCCACTCATATTTTACTAGTATTTGACATCTAGTGCTTCCATTCCACCGTAATCGTGGCTTCAAAGTCACAGCACCTCTATCCCAAACCTACCCTTAAGTTCTGTTAACGTACACAACGTGGAAAGTATGGATCTTCTGAACCGTATATAAAATGTGTGGCCATAGAAGCATGCAGATTTAGGTGGGTGTACATCAGTTTTTACTAATGTTGCATTGAAGTGCTCCGTGCATCTCTAAAGCCGTATAAATTGTTTGAGATGCTATTATGTGTTTTGTTGACATAAATATCAAAATATTCGTAGCAGCTTCCTATCTTCTCTTATGTTTGCAGGTGAAGGCATATGCAGACAACTTCAAATGGAAAGGTCCTGCCAAAACAGATGGAAACTGATAATGTCATCTCACCGGTCTTGTTATCATTAGACAAGTCATGCGAGTGGGGATTGTGATTTCTTTTGTCACTCATTTTCTGCAAATGGCAACACGGTAGCACCTTGTCAAGTCATCTCAAATGGATTTCTTGGTTAAAATAAAACATGACTGATAGGAGTTGTACTCTTTTGCTCCTTTTTCTTTTCCACAATGATAAAAGATATAGAGCATTTCTGTTCTTTTGAATGATTAACTTGAAACTGAGGGCTGTCGTCGCACAGAAATCTCTTGGGTTGTCTTTATGTCTTTTCCTCTTACAGGAGCTCAAAAGTTATTTCCACCACCTCTGTTCGCTGTATTTTGCAGAACCTTCAATCAACTCATCCCATTATCAAATTGTTGAATGAGTTTCTTTTAAGAAGCACAGTACGAAGCTGATGCGCATTATTGTTAAAAGTGCTAAGGGTTGCCAAGGGCAGCTGATGCGGGTCTTGGCTACTCACTGCAGGTGCCCTGGCTGGGACACCGGGCAAATCACTGCTTCCTCTCTATAATTTTAGATTTTAAAAACATCTACGTATGAGTCATTCGACTTAGCTCTACATCTCATCAAGTACACGTATACAACAGGATACAAATTGACTAGAATTTCCCATTCAAAGAACTTGATGCAAAATCAGTTCTGCAGAAGGAACGCAATAAATACGGCAAGATGACAGATTGAGACAATAACCAGGATTTACAATAGAAAAAACTTGATGCAGAATAATGTGTGGATTGACAGTCTCATCTATATGCCCCCTGGCTATCAACAGTAATTCCGCTTGTATCGGGTAGCAATTTCTTCATATAGTACTTCGAATTTCGGGATAGGTTGATCCTTTTTCTCCTTTCTTCCGGTATCCTACCAATTGAACATTCTCTGAAGCCACGACTCTTGAACCTGTAACCAAAAGCATAAACTCAGGAGACTATTGATAGGCTAAACAGTATCACAGAGTGGACATAATGGCCACAAATTGACTAATAACCAAATATTAACTGAAGACAGAAAGCTGCAGCACACAAACATGACTCTCCTAGCTGAAGAATTATTACATATGGTGCGTCTATCACATTTATTTTCTGTTAGTGAGGAAACGAACCAATCTGCAGTACGGGTGGTCAGGAGGAAAAGCATCTCCAACCCAAGGGAGGATGCCTTCTTCTCAATGTAATCTGCAGATGTTTGATTGCAATCAGGAAATTATTGGCAATAAGTGCTGCAAGTGATATAATATACAGTATGCAGACTATTGTGCAAACTTACAAATTACAATCATACATTAGATATTTCTGAGTTTTATGTTTAAATTTTCAAGTTAGCAGTTTCAACTTTTGTGTTAAAGTTTTAAGTTAGAATTTCAGATTTGTGTTGGATTTTTCAAGTTTTCATAAGAAGTTCCAAGTTGTGTTAAAGCTCAGACATTACGCTGATGTATTTAGCTAACCCTCCCAGCATATACAAGTTCTACTCCCTAATATGGGAAAGCCGTTCTATTATACGCAATCGCATCTTTGTTATTAGGGAGGAAGAGCCCGATGCATAAAACCAAAAAATAAATATAAAAAAGAGACAGAACATGACAGTCAGAAAAGCAGAAGAAAAATACAAGTAGTTTGGAGTTAATAACGTTTCCCAATCGAACTCCTATATCACTAATGACAGATCCAGCAAAGTTTCTTTAATCACCTCCCTTCAATTTCAATCATAATTAGTGGCCACAGACCATCAGAACATGGACGAGTAACCATGCTCATGGGCAACCTGTGGTTACACATTTTAAACATTAGTAGCAGCACTGGCAGTGTGTCATAAAGATAAACCAATATCATACCGAGTAATTTGTCGCCCTGTCCTTGACCTTGGCACTCAGGCGAAACTGCAATAGCAGCAACCTCTCCACACTTTTCCTTAAAGAAAGGGAAAAGAGCAGCACATGCAATGATCTGACCTTCCCGCTCCACAACATAGAATGATTCTAACGCTTTAAGTAGCTATTAATACAAAATGAATAAGAAACATAATCACTCACTTTGTCCAAAAGAATTAATGAGACTTGACTCAATTTTGTATTTTTCCTCTCATTAAGTAGAGAATTGGTAAGAATTGATAAATTAACAAAATTTATACAAACATCCGAAAGAGCAGGATTCCCAACCTCTTCGTCAGTCCTCCGGATCAATGCACCAGATTCTTCTAGAGGTTGAATGATTTGTCTTGTTCCAGATAGATCCTTCACCTTAGCCATACGTGTTCCTTCATAAAGATCACTAAAATAGACATTTGAATGTCAAAAATCAATAAATGGGATGAAAAATGGATCAAGAAAGTAAAAATCAGTTTGCATCATATTGGACATCAAGAGCAGTGAACTTCTAATGCAAGCAATAACGTGCTTCAAGGGCACAAGAGCCTAACCACAGAAACTACTCTTATTATTCACACTGAACGGTAAGCCCAATAGGAACCTTACAAATACAGTTCGACATAGAAGATCTTTTGGAAGATATTTATTAGAAAAAGGTACATACCTAGCCACCATTGTCCCCATTCCATCTCTTTTAAACAATTCCAATAACAAAACTCCACCAATGGTGCCATCCAACAAATGAACTCTTTGAACCCCTCCCTGATAATAAGGAAGAAAATACCACAGGATGGGTGACAGAAACTTAATATTAAAATGATGAAATTTTATATAAAAAGAAACATCACAAGCAATTTTCAAGGATGCAAGAATCTAGTAAGCCATTGTCTCAAAGAAACATCACACCGCACTAGTGAATTTAAAAATAACAATACCATTTCTGCAACTTCAGCCATTTTTTAGCAAACATAGATGTACAAGAAAGCAAGCAATAAATGCACATGTCATTCTTTAAGTGGCCACATTTTTGGCAGTTAATTACCGCATTCTCTACTACTAATATTCAGAAGTTATTGCAGATAGACCTACAGAACAAAGTTAACGGCTAATTAGAATTTAGATTATTATGCCTAAATTAGTTTGATGACTGGACAGAGGCTTCCAAAAAGAAAAAGGCCACAACATTATCCTGCAGACTAGATAGTTGTCCACCTTGTACAGTTGTTTAACCTGAGGCTTTCAACCACAGGTTATGTGTTTGAGGACCCGTTCTCATTTTCTTTTGAGATGGCTAATCTGACATTCTACTTTTTATTGGTCACCATTACGAGGTTCGTTCATTTTCTTTTTCACAATACACCAAAGGTCTTTTAAACTTGCATATATTATGTTTCTATTGGGTTATTGGTATAAACACTAACTTCATCTACCCATCAGTTTCTTGACATGAAACCTTCTCCTTATAGTTAAGATGAGAGTTGCCACCTGTTGGAAATTCCTGGTCAAAATTCAATTTATCAGCAGTGCTGATCAACAAAAAGGTCAAATTTAGTGATTTTAAGAGTTAGGAAAGCCAAACACAACTCTAGGAATAAAATGAATGAAACTAGAAAGGGAAAAGTTATGGATAGATTGAACATCCAAAAGTGACTAAGAGAATGCTTCGCATTTGCTATTCTGGTTCTATAATGTTCACACTTAGCACTAAACCAAACTTGAGATCGACTTAAGTAATGAGTTTCTCAAATATCAATAAACAAGATAATGGAGTAAAAGTTTTTTTTTTTATTTTTAAAAGACCATATTAATAAAGTTTACATGAAGAAAATGGCCCTGTCAGTGACTTACTCTGCAAACAAAGGCCGCAGCAGCTAATTCTGAAAGGTAACCATATAATCGACTAGGCCGTTCCTGTCCTCCAATCGCAAAACCCTGTTCACCGGACCATAGTCCGTTGCCATTGTGAAAACCAACACCATTGTTAAAGGTTGCAATATTCCTTTCACCAAGAGTTCTCCCATTTTGGGTTGAATGAACACTTCCATTAGAACCACTATTCCTGAGATTAGTCAGATCTTTCTCACCAACAGCTTCCACATAGTTAGCAGCTATCTCACTTTGCTTTGCCCGCTGACGAATTAACATGTCTGCTTCTTGAAGAGTCAAGAAACGAATAAGGTGTCCACTCCCATCCAAAATTGGACCATCTATAATACAAATAAGCTTATCTGCCTCAATAGCCAAAGCACAGGCCGTAGCCACCTCATATGTGCTGAAATTTACAAAAGCATAAAAGATTAGTGATCGAAAATCAAAATCTGCACTTGTTCTAATCCATAATTGTAAATCAAAAACATTTTTCTTTCTTCCTTTTTTGCTGGGATGTGCCAGGATAGAGGTTCAATTGTATAAGGTAATACGAATTAGACATACAATCAAGTCAAAATGCTATATGACAGTATCATCAATCTCAAGCAGATCCAAAAAAATTTCAAAACAAAAGGCTTGTAAGGAATTCAGTTGATTCAAGTGCTCACAATTCCCATAACCTGTTTTAACAGCAAGATTAACAGAACATATACATCTCTGCAGAAAGTTGTAGTGGATGAAGAAAATAAAATTTCCAACAAAAAATAGAATGCAGAATTTTTCTCTCTAAATTTACCTCCAAGTTATCTGTTTTTTCAAAACTTTAAATGTTACATTTCAAATTACAGTTGCATTTTTTTTCTGAAAAACTGAATCTAAACATTGACAACTCAATAATACCGAAGAAGTGCTTTTTTCGAATCCAGAAAATATGTTTTCCTCTAGAAAAAGAATCAATGTTCTTCAAAAGGAAAAGAAATGAAATTAAAAAAACACCGGAAGTGTGTGAACACAGTATAAGAATGCCTCAGAAACCACAACTATTGTATCTTGCATGAGCAAGATTTCAATCATTTTACTCAAAACAGAGTCTTGGGAGCTCAACTAAAAAATAAGTGTCAGAAACACATAGCAGAAGATTTCATACAAGGTGTTAACTACTTACAAGCAATAGCAAAATAGAGAGAGAAAGATACCATGTAGCAAACAATCAAATAAGGCCAAATTGTAGTTAGCAGTAATCATTACAAACTACATCGCATACTTGCAATTCAAAACTTCTCCAGAGCTGGAATAGCCCAGGTTGCTTAATATAACTACACAACCCCCATCAAGTCGCTCGCGCATGCGAGTAACATCTACTTTTTTTACTTCACCCGTTGCTCCATAATCAACACCATCAACAACTCCTCTTCTCTGAAAAGGAAATTAACAGAAATCACAGTCCCCATGATGTTTAAACAATGACAGAAAAGCATATGTGGAACAAGCAATTACAAAGACCTCTCATCTTCTCATATGGGTAAATATAAAAGCAGGATTGTGAAATAACGCTGCCATGCTGAATGGTATGTTCAAAATAACAAATTGTTACCTTGGCTGCAAGGAAGTTACCACTAGCAACACTGACACCAACTTCATGCAACCGGCTTCTATCACCATGTCGACGGATGTTACATATGGGAGGTCCAGGAGAAAGTTTGGCCTCTATCATCATCCGAATTTTCCCAGCGGCTTCCATCGCAGCTGCTAGAGATTCTGAGTCAGTTATCCTATATTGACCTACATACTTAGGCTCATACCCTGCAATAAAATACCTGAATAAGTTATATGTACACTTATTAGTCATATGCATTGTCGAATAAAATTTTGACAACTACCAAAACTCTATAAATATTGTATAACTACTTGATAGCATCCTCAAAATTTAAAAAAAAAAAAAATTAATATACGTGTCCCTTCCACTTCACCATCTGAGACTCTCCTGCTAATCACTAATTGAACAAAAACTAAGAATTAAAATATCAGAGACCAGAAAGAATTGATCTGAAAATTAAATTTCAGCTCAATGACAACCCATACTAGAGCAGTGAGGCACTGGACTGTTAGATACATTATTATGCCATCATCACTTTTGACATGCTAAGAATATTAACAGAAGACACAAACTATCCCTTTTCACAATATGTCCTCTTTCATGATGCTTCAGGGGTCTTCAGTCAAGTGAAACTGGAACCTCCAATCCCAGTTGGCTCATTCGAATTAGAGTTACAGATGGTCCCATTAAAATTATACCAAATTTGGTATGAAACAATTCAAACAAAAAAAAAATTACCATAATCATTAGCTCCAAATCAAACAAACACAGCTTTCTCTTTCACATACCTCTCTCAGCCAAAAGATTGTCAATTTGCACATGAGTCCCCGGAACAAGAACAAACTTTATCCCCAAGTGATGAAGAAACGCAATGTCCTGTACGAACCACAAAATTAAACATCACAAAACCCAAAATAAAACAATCCCAGCACATTTCCACAAGCTAGCATACTAAAAGAAGAACCAAAAAAGAGCAACAAAAGTTTTGCCTTCAAAATGGGATCCAAGAAAGGGCTAGAAACAATTTCCCCAGAGATAATAACAACAAAAGTTCCCCCTCTGTGTGCCCACAGGTATGGCCACGCCTCACGGAACCACCTTACAAACTGCTGGTCTTCAACAGTATTATAAGTCTCTTCAACGTTCCCGCTCTCTGTCTCGGTGAACACATTGCATTTACTTAAATTTCTCTTTTCATTCTTAATAGGAAAAGATAAACCCTTAAGCATTCGACCTTGAAATCGAAGCCTTTGAGCGGGTTTTAGTGAATTGGGCATGTTGGGGGAGAAAAAGAGCAGGGTATTAGGAGGAGATGCTGATATTGAGTGATGGACAGTAGCCATTGAGGAGAAAAATGGAGAAAAAGAGAAGGAAAAATACGGCAACCCGGAGTCACTACAGCTGGAGTACTATCTTGTAGGATTGTTTGGAACTGTTCAGTTTCGGTATCTCTGAAGTTTCGAGTTCGTTAGACTTTCTGTTCTGCCCTCACTACGGAAGAGTTATGTGTGAAACGTGTAGAGAAACTACACGTGACAACTTGGAAGTCTTTCTCTTCGCCGAAGATCTGTCATTTTGGACCGAATTGATAGTATTCAAAGCAACGGATTTGTATTCTTTGATTGAAAAATATTTTATTCGGGGATTGCAAATTTAAAAAATATATATATATAAAAATCTTGAAATTTTGATTAAAATAATAATTAAATTTTACTAATTTTAAAATATTTAAGCAAACTCTATTCATTAAAACAAAATTTGTGAGTTTAATTTATCTAATTTTTTATAATAAATTAGTATAATACTTTCTTAATCATAAAATTTAAGAGCTAGATATGTTAAATTATTTTTATTTTTGTTTAAATGATTAAAATGTCCAATCAAACAGTATTCAATATGTTATTTTACCCCAATAATAATTAAAAATTAATTTCAATTTATGAGATAATAATATCTATAATATCTAAATTTGACCCTTAAGTTCTTATTGTTTTACAAATAAAAATATATATTTTGTCGATCTATAATAAATAGATTCTTAAACCTCAGGGATGGTAATGGGTCGAAAACAAGTTAAAATAACCATCTTTGTCCCTATTTATATTTTAAGAATTTTCGTTCCCACGCTATTGTCATTTTAAAATGGAGATTCTTGTTCCTAATTCGTCCCAATTTATTTCCATTTATTAATATTAAATTATAAAAAATTTATACAAAATATTAACAAAATTAAATAAAAATAATAAATTAATATATCGATAAATTATATTACCAATTCTTAATAAAAATAAAACTAAATTAATAAAATTTTTAGAGTTTTATTATATTTTATGTTAATTTTGGTAGAAAAGATATTAAATCTTCTTTATTTTTGTCGAAAAAAATTTTATTTCGTAGATAAGTAAATAAAATTTTCAAAGTTATTTTTTTCTTTGTTAATATTATATTAATATAATAAAATTTAACTTAATGATTTAATTAATTATTTAATTTAATACAAATAATTATTTTATTTTTATTTTAATAAAGTTTTAATTGATAAGAAAGTAAATCTAATACTCACTCTTTCTCTTTCTCTCTCTCTCTCTCTCTCTATATATATATATATATGTATTAGTTTTATTTTTAATTTTAAATATATTCATAATATAAAAAAAAACAAAGAAGCAGTGAGAAAATCGTAGATTATTCCCATTTGCATTCCCGTCCTGTTTTGAAAATAAGAATAAGGATACGTTCTTATTTTTTTACTTATTTTTGAGTTTAAGGATGAAATTATTCTCAATTCCTATACCAAATCAGTTAAGACGTTCGAAAATTTTTGCCAACCATACCAAACCCTCAAGAAATGATTGAGACACCATTTTATTAAATATTTTATTAGGAATAATTAGACACCTATTTATTATAAATATATAAACTATATTCTTATTTATATAAATATAAAGTTTTGGGGATCTAGATGTTATTATCCCTTCAGGTTTTTCTTTTTTTTTTTTTTTTTTAAATTGAGATGCAGTTAAACATGTTTAATATGTGTCAAAATAGGAAACTGCGAAACCATAACTATATGCTTCCACATTTCTTGCTTATTATCTTATAACCTCGTAATAAATGTGTAATTACGTGCTAATGATCATCATTCTGTACAGAAAGGTAGAGAACAAACCTTGAGTGTGCTGTCAAAGCAGGGATTATCAACAATTTCTGCTGATAATAACACAACAAACGTACTGCCACTGTGCATATTAATGTAAGGCTGAACCTCCCGGCATAACTGCACAAACCCAACATCTTCTTCTGAAATACCGTAAAATTTCTCGCCGCAGCAGTTTTTCACTACCAACCCTTGTTTTATTTTCACTTCTAAACTACGACTGAAGATTTTTCTTCTCTCTTGGTAGCTGTGGTTGCAGAGATTCGGTTTGCTGCGGAATGAAGACCATGTTTCTCCGTGTTTTCCCTGGAGAATCCCCGGCTTTGCCGCTGACTTCGAGGTGGCCATTCAAGCTAAACTTTTATGTCGAAAATCGATGATTATGAGGGTGTTTCTTGAAGATAAAACGTAGTTCGGTGACGGAGAGATCAGAGCCTGGATGGTTCCGAAGATGGGACGCGGCAAAAGGGTGGATGAAGAAGGAATAATGGCATCATATTCCGCAAATAAGAGAGTTGAAACGACAAGACAATAGACTTTGGTCCATTCAATTTGGGCCACACCCATATAAGAGTACTGTGTTTCGTGTCATTATGCATTGCTCAATCAACAGTCGAAATGTGAAGAATTATGCCTTGGTTATATTTCAAGATTCCTTTCCTTGGCATACATTTCAGGCAAGCCCTCAATGTCCATTTTAAGGTCGGGGCTTTTCGGGCCAATATGCAACTGTGCGAATTCACACCATAATACCAAATGATTCGAGTGTTTCTCGAGATCCGAGGTCCCGACAACTCCTGAGAAGCTCAAAGGTTGAATATTTTAACAACTCTAGGATTCAATTCCACCGCAAAACTCGAGGATGCTAATAGCTAGGATTCATAAAAGTTAAACCTTCATTGCAAGAAAACTATTCTTTACAAAGAAATTATTTACTGTTGAAACTGCCGAGTAGTGAAAAATGGTTAAACAATTGTTCGATAAGTGGGAAGTAGTTAAATAACTGGAAATAACTCCTCTATCTGCAAGATGATAACTCATCCTGTCACTTTGGATTACCAAATAACAATCATGCTGAAAGGTTCTGAGAGTAACAGTATATATCGACAGAACATTCCAATTTTTAATGTCTGTCACTCCCTCTCTCTTTCTGTGGACATCATGTTTCCCGAACATCAAGTGAATGAAATCCCCTTCAAGCCAGAATCAAGCTTCGGAGTCAACAGAGTCGAAGGAAATCACTTTCATTTAGGAGGCATTTCATTTGCACTTGATAATAATGAACATATTCAAGAATACAATCGTCATAGTCAAAGTTGACTAATTATAATTATAAATATGTTACCATATCTTTAGTCCTTGAATTTGTATACATATTTTAAACAAATACAGTCTATTTAAGTTATGGACCGTATTGATGGTAATCAAATTATTTGTAAAAAAATAATAAAGAATTTGTGACCAAAAGGTAAACTTTCTTGAACTATTTAAACTTTTGCAATTTTTTTTTAAAGCATAATTTCAATTTCTATGCTTACAATCCCTATTAATGTTCAATAGTTGACAAATAAGTACCATATAAATAAGAATAACTTGTGGTATATATATATATATATATATATACACATTTTTGTTTAACTTTTTAACCATAATTTTTAACTTAAGAAAATTAAAACAAAAAATTAGGACTCATAACAAGTTAGAAACTAAAAATAAAAAGTATAGAATATCATAACAAGAGTAAAGAAAGATTTAAGGATGTGCATATAGTAATGTCCCCATTATCAAGAATTTCACTCAGGTCACCGCATTGTGGGGGACATCAAACCCATGAAAATATGTAACAGAGCATGATCCTACAAATAATGTATGTTAACATTATGCACAAAGGAGATTTGAAACCACAAGAAATCGATACAAATTTCTATAAAAACTCAGATAGTATAAACTGATGTGAGAATATCACCACTACATAACCTACTATTATCACCCCAGAATAAAACAAAACTAAAAGTACATAAAACATGTGACAATGAATAATTTATACCAATTTCAAGATTGGTTGACACATATTTAATATCCATTTTAAGGCCAAGGTTTGAATCCATAACTGGACTTTAGTGCCTTTGTTGGGAAAAGCTTTTGACCTGCATGGTAACGAATAAAGCATAAACCAATGAACAAAACATTGTGTTAATTTCTAATTACATCAAGATCCATTTAATGAAAAGAACATTCATATTTCATATCTTGGATGCCGTATGCCATCATTTCTCATCCAACATTTATGATGAATAATGCAGATAGGCCTAAATATTATACAATTTATAGTGCCTGTGTTTAGTAAATTCATTTAAGCTAAATTCATCAACAAGCAATTGAAACAAGGAAAATGCATTACACAACATCACAATACTCGACTCAATTATTTAAAAAACGAAAAAATCTCTCATTACACAGCCAAGGAATTTAAGAATCTTTAAAAATGAAACCAAATAATAGAATATCCTAATACATTGAAAAGACATCCTACAGACAGAGAAGAAGATGCTCCAAGAATGATCAACCATGGCTGAATTAGCTGAAAGTTCTCCTCAGAAGCAAGCATCCAGAAGACAGCAACAGCAGAGAGCCGCTAAACTGCACATTCAACAACACATGTCACATATTTTTTTTAAAAATCAAATTCACAACAACAGGGTGAAAACCATCCAAATTATTCATGTAATCAATAAGCTCATCATGTTTGTATATATGATACTCATTGTTATATCTAAGAAATATTAACACATAAACTTCCTGTTGCATATAAAATGTCGAAGTCCATTGGATAACCTTCAAAACCCACAAAACGAAGAACCTTTCTTTCAAAGAGATCATCCTGAAATAACAACTAGGTAAAACAAGACCTAACTGAAAGAAATTAGCAACTCCAGCATACTACATAACAGCTAACCTTCTTTACCATCCTCAATTCTTCATGGAAGTTTACAATGATACTCAATTAACCCATTCAAGTAAATTAAGCTTGAGGAGTGCAGTGAAAGTACGTGAGATAAGAGAAATAAAATGAATTTGTTAACCCATTCAAGAGAACATCCTTAACTCAATTTAACTTGAAAGGAAAAACCGCCCAAATCAAAGGAAATCCCTAACCCAAGTATACACATTATAGTCTGCTTTATTAGGACAAATCTGAAAGTTCTATCTGCAGAATTCTCTGCTTAGTGCAGTGGAACATCCATGTGCTAGTCATTGATACTTCCTATGCTTTAGAATCAAGCTGTGTCAACCGAGAACATCGACTAACCTAACAAGACCATTCATTATTGGGCACTAGGCGTGTTCTTTAGTTAATCAACTACTCAACAAGTTTAAGTAGAACTTTGGTAGCATCCTCTGGTTAGCAAAGGGAAGATTCAAAGTTTACAAATCATTATAATGCTTAATGCAGCCTAGATTGCGACCATGATACCTTATCAATAATCAACTCAACACATACCATAAGAAGATGATGTCGTTAATGTTTAAACTGCAAAATTCAATTGCACAAAATGATTGCATATTTTTGAGAGATAGGGCTAAATTTTGGGTTTTGGCCATATGAACAGACAATAATTTCTTCAAATTGAACAAACAAGAAACCGGTGAGAACAGCAACCTATTCTTAGCAACAATTTCAAATAAACAACCGCAAAATCAACATAATAATATGACGCAGAGAAAGAGAGTAAGTGTATACCATCCTTCAAGACAACCAGTTTCTTGGCGAGGAGCAGGCTGAGCATACTGTGGAGCATATTGAGGAGGGTAACCCTGAGGAGGGTAACCCTGAGCGTAGCCGCCTTGAACCGGGTAACCTGGCGGAGGGTATTCATCCTTTGTCGGATACCCTATAATCCACAACAACATAGAATATATAAATATATATGCTAAACAAAAGATCCAGAC
This sequence comes from Swietenia macrophylla, assembly GCA_032401905.1. Taxonomy (NCBI): domain Eukaryota; kingdom Viridiplantae; phylum Streptophyta; class Magnoliopsida; order Sapindales; family Meliaceae; genus Swietenia; species Swietenia macrophylla. The sequence continues at coordinate 5,645,295 of CP135560.1, read as the reverse complement.
AGTTGACGTAAGAAATATCCTTAACCCACAAACGTACGTACCTTGAGGAGGAGGAACGCCAACTGGAGGCTGACTCTGATTGTAGTAACTCATAGTTCTCTCAAAACAAAAAAGCTGCTTTCTCTGTCAATGGTTTTCGTATTGCAAGCTGAAGATAGGAATCGGCGCAGGCTGTATGTATATATAGGAAGAGGAATAGGGGCGTAAAGGCGGCAAAGGGTTGGGCTAATTAGAACGTGGGAGGAAGTTTCCCTCAACCTCAAGTAACAAACATAACATAACCGACTCTTTTTTTTCAGGATTCAGGGGACTGAACAAACGCGTTTTCCATCTCTTTTATCAACTACACTGTCAGAGAACGAAAGATAATGATGAAAAGAGAGAAGAGAGTCTTAAATAGTGGACACCCGTTAGCCTAGAAAAAGCATCTTCCATAGTCCATTGATTGTTTTTGCTTTGTACCTTTTCTGTAGCTAAAGCATCTACAGCTGTCTAGAGCTTTCGTGTTCCTGTATACCAAGAAAAATATCTCAAGTTTTATGATATTCTAATGTAGAGCCACTTTATTGTATGAAGTCAATAAACAATGAATCCGTGATTGGAGGAAGCACTAAAAGTTAAAGAATTACACGAAGTGTAAATTTGATAAACAATTGGGACAATCCAAAAAGGCAATCACTGTTCAACATACAACATAAAAAATGAGCAAAAAACAGGTTTTGAACTTGTTGGTTCATGAGAAAGATCAAATAAAAATTATAAATTTCTTGAAAAAAAATAAGTATTTTATTAACAAAAAGAGATTATAAACCTAGGATGTTACATTTTAACTGTCACAGATTAGATCTATTAAAGTAATAGATGAGTTTAAGTAATACTTATGAACAACTGCAAAAACCAGTAGTGACTTCGCTGTTCCCGCTGGATATAATCATCGACATATTAACCCGACTACCCGTGAAGAATCTCCTACGCTACAGATGCTTGTCGAAGTTCTTTCGTTCCTTAATTAATGGACCGACTCCAATCTCAGCCTTATTTCTGCTTTTCTGATGGTTACATGCGGCCACCGGACGGTAAGGTGGAAGCTTGGATTCACTTGATAATTGTGTAGAAGTGGATTATCCATTGAAGAATTCCAAATATTATACTCTAGTGATCGGTTCTTGCAACGGATTGGTTGCTCTGCACAAACCCAAGGAAGTTATAGTATTGTTTAACCCATCAACTAAGAAACACCGAATATTACCCAAGTTTTATAGCGATTTGGATTATTGCGATGCTTATTTCGATAGGTTTGGTTGATATTTCTACTGATGATTTTAAGTTGATAATAATCAGAGTCTTTAACAATCCTTTGTCTATGAAAGCGGCAGTTAATAACTTGGAAACCAATGCGAGGGAAAGGATTGAAAGACTTGCCATATTATTTTTTCAAGAATGCTGGAAAAAATTAGAGCTTTAGCGAGTGGTGCCTTACGCCTTGCATTGGGGTTCTGATTTGAATTCAGAACTGATGGAGATGATTTAATTATCGCTTTTAGAAGAAGGAGTTTTATCAAGAGCCAATGCCTCCTGGTGGAAATGGAGGATAAATGGAGGCTATTTTAAATATGTAATGGTTTTGAGAGGATGTCTATCTGCAGTTTGCAAGTATGATTAAGAGCAACCCTGCGATTTATGGGTGATGAAAGAGTAAAGAGTATGGAGTGAAGGAGGCGTACTGGTTTTGGTGATTTTGGAAGGCCAAATTATGGTCTCTGTTTGTTGTTTTTAGTTCCTGTTCTTTTGAATACTTGACTACACGAACACGTGCTCTTACTCTACTTGTTTCTTTGTATTCTATGTTTTGCTTGGACTGATTTATTGATGATTTCTGAAAGAAAGATGTGATCCCAAAGTTAAGAGAACCACTGCTAGACCCTTCTGAACCATATAAGAATATAGTGTTAGGAATCATTTTCTGTCAGAGTCAGTTTTTAAGCAGAAAGCAGTGTACTGGCTGATGACATAAAACCAAAACTTGAGTTAAACTGAAAGGTTTGTCATCGTAGTTGATCATTGCTTTTGCTTTGAAGACCCGGGAATTTTACGAAACGTCACTACCGCATGTAAGGGATGACTATGTCCAGTGAAGTGGAGAGTCTGGTGAAGCGGAGGTTTTCGGAGGATGTCCATCTCTAGTATGCATGTATTGTTGTGCGCAACCTTGCGCTGCATGGTTGATGGAGTATGGGGTGAAGGATTCTTGGACCAAATTGTATTTAATTTCCTTAGATGAGGGAGCAATCGTAGAAGTTGATAGCTTTGGGTTATTCAAAGAGTAGGACAGAGTTTTAGTTTATATTAATGGCGGGGATCTCTATCTCTAGTATGCACGACCTGAAAGAGCAAAGTTGAAGTAGTTTCTTACAGGTATATCTTTAGAAGGATGCTTGACCGGTATAATTGATAAACACGAACAGATTGTCTTAGTCTACTTGTCTCTGCATATTCGAAAAACACAAAAATGAATAAAGTTCGAGCTTATCAGCATCATGGAATAACATTTGAGCTTATCAGCATCATGGTGGTCTCAATTTAGCAACTCAAAACAGAATCAACCCTGACATTCGAGCTTATCAACATCATGGGAGCCGCAAGTTGCAATTCAAGAAAAGAATCAACATACCGTGGACCCTGCCATTGACACATGTTTAACTCCAGCCAGCCGTATTGGCGTCTTAGATGTGAAGTAGGGGTGGGTTGTTGATGAAATTTCCCATATTCTCTCCTCCACAAATTCTTTTCAGGTTGACTTTTGCTGCCTGCTAAGCGGTTGTTATCTACGCAAAAAATTAGTCTATTAGGTGGTGTTTAGGTGGTACATTTGCTCATTTTTATTAACTCAAAATCGACCTATATATGAACTATATAAGAATATACATACTGAAAGTACTCAGCATCCACCAATTAAGAATATAAGACAGTGAAAAGCAAAATTTGCTGAACTGTAAGACACAACACTCGTTGTGAATGGAATCCCGAAATTCAACTCTAAACCAATGACGACTTCGATGCTTCCGCTGGATGTACTTGTTGACATACTGTCCCGACTGCTCCTGAATACTCTCCTGCGCTCAGGTGCTTGTCCAAGGTCTTTTGTTCCATAATTGACGGCTCAAATTTCATCAACCTCCATCTCAAACGCTCCATCAAAACAAATTCCAATCTCAGCATTATTTTTCCCGGTTGTAAATGGCTGCCGGCCAGCGGGATCTACTCTGGAAGCTTGGATTCACTTGATAATTGTGAAGAATTAGATCATTCTTCCAAGAATTGCGGATATACTCAGGGTCAAGATACCTTATTGATTGGTCCTTGCAATGGATTGGCTGCTCTGCACAACCGTAAGAAAGGTATGGTATTGCTCAATCCATCGACTAAGAAACACCGAATAATGCCCAAGTTTTATAGCGATTTTGGCTTGTGCGATGCTTATTTTGATGGGTTTGGTTACAAAATGCTTCTGCTGATGATTTGAAGTTGGTAAGAATCATTGTTTTCAAACGTCCTTTGGCAAAGGATGTTACAGTATAATAGCTTGAAAAATATTACATGGGGAAGAATTGAAGACTTCCAATTTTATTTTCATGAATTCTGGAAATGAAGCTTTCGCAGGTGGTGCCTTATACTGGTTGGCCAATCAGGATCCAGAAGCTGCGGTAAATGACCAAATGCTTGGGTCTTATTTAGAGACCGAGGAATTTTTCCAAGCAGTAATCCCTCCTGTAGGGAATGGAAGATTTAATTTATTTTTTTTTCTCAGCGTGAAGGTTTTAAGAGGATGTCTATCAATCTGTAATCTGCTAGTATGATCATGCGCCATCTTTTGATTTATGGGTGAAGCAGGAGTATGGGGTGAAAGAATCCTGGACTAAACTTTTCTCTTTCGAAATGGAGTACGTGCCAGCTTTGGCTTATTCAAGGACTAGGGACAAAGTTTTAATCATACACTATGGGAAACTTAGTTGGTACGACCTAAAGCAGTGAGTTGAGAGTTTTGTTGAGATTGATGTCATAGTGCAAGGATATGATGATGCCATAGTTTGTGTGGATGCTCTTGTTTCACGTAATGCTTATACAACAGTAGCTGGTTACAGGCAGAGCAGCGGGCGGAGGAAGAGTAGCTAATAATTTTACTCCGTTTCACAGCATAGTGGCTAAGTTTGTTCTGTTTTAACTCACTCTGTCACTGAGAGAAGTGAATTTCTTGAGCAAATTGACTACTACTCATTTGCCATTCATTTCTTTACAACAGAAGAACGTAGTGCTTGGAATGATTTCCTATCAATGGAATTCAAATTGAATTCATCAGCATGCAGAAGAAAACTTTGCATAGCTTCATGGAGTGGAGTAAATATATGAGTTGTCATGCTGGATAAACTGCGGGGTGAAATTTTTCGTCATCTTTTCGAGATTCGGGAAGAACATGTAAAATTCAGCGTGGATATTGGATGGTTTTGAAAAGTTTTTAAGAATTTTAATGCATTAGTATAATTAATACAATAAAATTAAAATAAAAAAATTTTATTTATTAATAATAAATAAAAAATAAAAAAAATTGTATAAATTTTTTTGTTGTATTAATTAAATAATAATATTTTTAATTTTCTGTATTTATTATTAATAAATAATTTTTTTAATTTTTTTAATTAAAATTTTTATTGTATTAATTATATTAACGTATTGTATTAATTGTATTAAGTTTTTGAGGATTTTAATTCATTAATTAATACAATTGATGTAGTAAAATTAAAATAAAAAAATTTTATTTATTAATAATAAATAATAAATAAAAAATGTATTAATTAAATAATAATTTTTTTAATTTCTGTATTTATTATTAATAAATAAATTTTTTTATTTTATTAATTAAAATTTTTACTGTATTAATTATATTAACGTAATAAAATTATATTATTCAAAATATTTTTAAATTATATATATTAAATTTATAAAAATATATTAATTTAATAATTAGTATAAAAAATTATAATAAAATTAAAAAATCTTTCAATCATTTTTCTCTCTGTATATTACATAATAATGTATATTTTAAATTCAGAGATAATGATGGTCATGTACATTTTAATATTGTAATCCTAGTTTTTTAAATTTTAAAAAATTATCATTATTTCATTCTTTTTAGGGCATCTGTGAGGGTATAATTGTCTTTTAACTGGTCAGTGACAATAACTACCAAAGAGATTAAAATAGATGAGTTTACAAATTAAACAGTGATTAAGACACGTTAGAAGGTAATTAACCTTAATTATGTCTGAAATTATATAAAACAATTTTTCAAACGCGGGTTTTCATTTGAGATTTGCAGAGCGCACTGGTCTCTGCCACTACCATCTTGAGCCAGTGAAAAGCGAAACCACGAAACAGAAAACTTGACTTTCTTGCTTCGTTTAGGCGTTTCGTCAAACGGTGGGTTCTGAATCTTAGTTTGGAATGGAATCCATGAACGGAACCCTAAAACCGCTTGCCACTTGGATGCTCCTCCCGCTGGATGTAATCATCGAGATACTAGCACGACTGCCCGTGAAGACGCTCCTGCGTTTCAGATGCTTGTCGAAGTTCTTTCGTTCCTTAATTGACAGCCCCTATTTCATCAAGCTCCATCTTCAACGCTCCATCGAAGCCAACTCCAACCTCAGCCTTATTTTTGCTGGTTACATGTGGCCGCCGGACAGCAGGATCTACTGTGGAAGCTTGGATTTACTTGATAATTGTACAGAAGTCGATCATCCGTTTAAGAATTGCAGGTATATTCAGAGATATGATACTTTAGTGATCGGTTCATGCAACGGATTGGTTGCTCTGCACAACCGTGAGGAAGGTATAGTATTGTTTAACCCGTCAACTAAGAAACACCGGGTGTTACCCAAGTTTTATAGCGATTTGGATGATTACGATGCTTATTTTGATGGGTTTGGTTATGATATTTCTACTGATGATTATAAGTTTGTAAGAATAATAGTTTTTAATAATCCATTGTCTACGGAAGTAACAATTTATAGCTTGAAAACCAATACATTGAGAAGGATAGAAGATTTCCCTTACTCATTTGTCATGAATTCCGGGAATGGTGCTTTCGCAAGTGGTGCCTTACATTGGGTGGCTAATTTGAATCCAGAAGCTGATGAAGATGATCTAATCATCGCCTTTGATTTAGCAAGAGAGGAATTTTACCAAGTGCCAATGCCTCCTACTGGGGAGGGAGGATTTTTTATCGGTGTGGAGGTTTTGAGAGGATGTCTATCTGTAGTTTGCATGTATGAGTATGAGCGACCTTGCGATTTATGGGTGATGAAGCAGTATGGGGTGGAGGATTCTTGGACTAAACTTTTTTCTTTCCAGAAGGGGGCAATTGTACCTGGTGATTATGTGCCGCCTCTGGTTTATTCAAAGAGTGGGAAAAAAGTTTTAGTTAAACACTATGGGGATCTTTATTGGTATGACCTTGTAGAGCAGAGAGTTGATAGTCGAGTTGAGATTGATGGGAAGGTGCGAGGATGTTATGATGCCATTATTTGTGTGGATAGTCTAGTTTCACCTAATGCTTATACAAGAATAGATTATTAGAGGCAGAGCGGCTGGCAGAGGAAGAGGAGCTACAAGTTAGTAGAGGTATAACCATTCGAAGTCTTAATATTTTTGCACTGTTTCATGGCATAGAGGCTAAGGTTGTTTAACTCACTCTGTCAGTCTCGTGATGCAGGAATAAGAGAAATTTCTAGTCATTACGAGAAGTTAATTTTTTTTTAGCAAATTAACTATTTTTCATTCATGATTCACTTCTTTACAATATAAGAATATATAGTGTTAAGGATGATTCCTTTTCAAACGATTCAAATTGATTTATCAGCCTGTTGAAGTGGTAATTTTTTTTAGCTCCATGGAGTGGAGAAAATTTTTGAGTTGTTTAATGTAATTCTTAGTAACATGCTTTCTAAAATGATATACTGCAGCATGAAATAATCTAAACTTTGTTTCCTGATCTTTTCAACATTCTGAAACTATATATAAATTTCTTAGTGCTATATCTTGATTATTTTGATTTTCTTTAGGGTGGATATTGGACGACTTGGCTAGCTACTTGGGCACATTCGAAAGCTTGGATATGTAAGTGTTGAGGATTTGGTGATTTTCTATTCTGGGTATTGCACAGCAAAGCTCTGCTTTCTGAATGCGAAAATATGCTCTATGTGTTTGTTGCTATAGTCTTTTAGATTGTTTTAGAAGCGCTTATTTGCATATGGGGTTTGAGATCAATAGCTGCTGTGCTTTTGAAGGATATGTTGACTCCTAAATATTACTAAATGAACATATCCTCTTACTCTACATGTTTACTAATTTATTGATGATTTGTGCAAGAAAAAGGGTACGCCAAAGTTAACAAGACCATCATCTATCATGCAAGATTTCTGATTCTGAAATCAAGCGCCAAACAGTGAGCAAAGTCGACTGTGAAGATAGGCAACCAAACAAAGTGGGGATGTTCATAGACCTGTAAATGAAAATAAGACCGTCAACAAATGAGTCATTGCATGAAGTGACCGAATTTGTAGTTTTATCCCCAAAATAGATGATAATTTTGGTAAATTTGAAATTTGTGGTGCATTAAAAATTCTCAAAACTAATTGGGTAGTTGCATATGATTCTCAAACTAAGAAAAAGAATAGACCTTACAAAGTTCTTTTCCTATTATCCACATATTCAGTTCCCCTTAAAATAAGATTAGTGAAAAGTTCAAGTGATCTCTTAACATAGTTTTGAGAGCCTGTCATGCTTGTTAATTGGTTTAATTGTGTTAAATCTCATGAAAGTATAACAGATGATATTTGAAATTTGTCCTTCGGTTAAAATTTTATTTACCTTTATGTATTATTTAAATTTAAAAAGGCAACTCGAATTTTAAATATAACATTAAAATTTTTAATATTTTTTTCCACCTAAAAACTCTTCATATGGTATGAAAATTGAAAATGTATTTATAAATTATTGTAAAGATGCACATTGGTTCAGAGAATAAAGGCCTGATACAAGTTTATGTCGGCTTGGTCTGGGCTTATAGGCCTATTTATAATATTAAAATATTTTGTAAATATTATAAAATTATTTTTTATATCAGATAATTTTAATTTATTTATTTTAAATTAATTTAAATTTATAATATTAATTAAGTAATTTTAATTATTTTTTAAATTTAAAAGAAATTAGTTTTTATGAACTGAGATTAGAGGCTATGCCAAGCCTTCTGCCCTTATTTTTTTTTTAAAAGGGCCCGCTCGGTCCGGCCCGACACCTCTTGATCATTGTGTTTGTTCTTGTAAAGGGCCTGTTTCGAAGCGGTTTTTTCATTTAAAAGTTGCGAAGCTCTTCTACTACCAGTCATGCATGCGAAAAGCAGAGTTTGCGTTACTTATTGAACATAAACGCTACATTCTTGCTTCGGTTAGGCATTTCATCGAACACTCAGTTGTGATTCGTAGTTTTGAATGGAATCCCCAAATTGAACTCTAAAACCAGTGTGGACTTTCATGTTGCTGTTGGATGTAATTGTTGACATACTTTCACGACTGCCCGCGAAGAGTCACCTACTCTTCAGATGCTTGTCGAAGTACTTTCGTTCGTTGATTGACGGCTCATATTTCATCAACCTCCATCTCAAACGCTCCATTGAAACCAACTCCAATCTTAGCCTCATTCTTTCAGGTTTCAAGGAGTCGGGCAGAAGGATCTTCTCTGCAAGCTTGGATTCGCTTGATAATTGTGTAGAAGTTGATCATCCTTTCAAGAACTGCAGATATATTAGGGTACATGATACTTTGGTGATTGGTTCCTGTAATGGATTGCTAGCTATCCGCAGCTATGGGAAAGGTATAATCCTATTGAACCCACCAACTAAGAAACACAAAATATTACCCGTGTTTATTGATGATTTGTGTTATCTCGATTATTATTATGATGGGTTTGGCTATGATGCTACGGATTACTACAAATTGGTAAGAATCAAAATGTTTATATCCACTACTGCATTCTGAAGTTACTGTTTACAGCCTGGAAGCAAGTTCATGGAGAAGGATTAAAACTTTCCCATATTATTTTTTTTTAAGGAATCGAGTAAATGGAGCTTTCGTACTGGTGCTTTGTACTGAGTAGTAAGCCCAAATCCAGAATCAAACACAACGAAGTTTATAATTGCTTTTGGTTTGAAGAGTGAGGAATTTTACGAAATGCCACTCCCTGATCATAATGGATGGTAATCTGCATACTGAAGTTTGGGTTTTGAAAGGATGTACCTTTCGATGTATGGTTGATGATGGGTATGGGGTGAAGGGTTCTTGGACTAAACTATTTTCTTTCAAAGAGGGAGCAATTGGAGGAGTTGGTTATGTGAAAGTTTTGGCTTATTCAAAGAGTGGGAACAAAGTTTTACTTTTTACCAACCATGGTGATCTTCACTAGTACGACACAAAAGAACAGAGTTGGAGCTGTTGTGTTGAGATTTGTTATGAACTTCTAGCTTATTACAAAGCCAGTATCTGTGTGGACAGTCTTGTTTCACTTAATGCTTATAGAGGATAACAGCAGGCAAAGAAAGGAGAGAAGAAGAGGTAAAGTCATTTGAACTTCTAACAGTTCTGCTATGTTTCACAACATAAAGGCTGAGGTTGGTTGTCTAACTCACTTTCTCACTCTAGTAGGGAAAAGGAGAGAACTTTCTAACTTCTATTTACTATAACAAATTAACAATTATTCATCCTTCCGGCAACGTATTCATTTCATACCAATACAAGCATATGGTTTTCAGGTTGATTTCCTGTCAAAGATGTGTTTCAAATTCATATCAACGGCATATAAAATAGCCAGTTCTTTGATTTACTCGGTAACATCATACCTTCTGAATCAGTTTCCTAATCATTTCTTTGGGTCTTTTATATCTATATTTGTGATATTTGGCAGGATGAAATAATTAATGTTTGAGTTTTCTGATATTTGCTCTCAGTCTTGTATATTAATAATTCTTATGGTTTTATTTTCATTTAGGATGGATATTATGATCTTGGTTGGCCATGTGAGCTCATTGAAATGTTTCTTGTGATGGAAGTATAAAAAGTTTGATGAATGCTTGATTGTAGCACATCTCAGAATTCTGACTTCTGCAAACCCAGCCTCTGCCTAATTTCTTTGTAAGAATAGTAGTTTACAGTAATTCTTTCTGCATTAGTAGCAACGCACTTACCGAAGTCAGGCAAGGAAACAAGTTCTTCTACTGCTCTTTTGGCAGAGTCTGGTGAATTTTTCCAGTCTTCTTTTGAAAACTTTCTTTCAGGAGCAGTATGAAAAGCAGAAGGGAAAATCTCTGTATCTGACAGCTCCACAGGTGAAGACCTGGTAATACCTGGACTGACAATCATCATGCAGGAAGAGCACATGGCATTTAACATGGTAATCCTCACTCTTCCAGTACTATTTAGGGAGAAAAAGAAATCAAATGTAGCAACAAACCTTGCTTAGAAGAATTGCATGGTGTCAAAGAGAACCTCTTGGATGAACATTGGATGAACTTAAAACTCATCAGGAACTCTTATACATGTACTTGTCATAGGAGTCTTTAAATGGTGATAGTGCCTCCAGTAACTCTTTACTAATTTGAACAACTTCCTGCAGAAGGTATGCCATTTATATTATGTTTCCACTTTAGTCAAAAAGCACTGGCATAGGAAACGAAAAAAATTGAAAATGAATAGAAAAATGTGCAATTAAATCAGCAGAAAAATTGGAAAATGTAGCCAAAGTTCTGCAGTACAAAGCTAACCAATTAGTCGATCTATTTATTGTTCAGAAAAGATAATATCATTTCAATACCAGAACTAGAAAATATCATTTTACTGTTCTTTTAATGTCAGAATAAAGCTGACAGAAAGTTCTACCAAATCTACCGTTAGACAAGATTTTCTACTAAAGGATACATCTGATACAAAATATCAGGCGTGCAGAGAAGTGATCATCTTGGTGATAAAAGAAAATGATCTCCAGATTAGGAGAACTACCCTTGCTTGAAAGCACAACGAGAAAATCTCAATCTAGTGACTTTCCTTAATATTGATAGACTAATGTTCTAGATACCAATGCTTCAGCTGTCAACAGTGGATCCAATGAGCTCTGGAAAAACAAGTACTTGATTCAATTTGTAAACAATGAAATCCATACTTTCATTCCGTGAATCAATACAAAAGATAGAATAATAACCGAGGCAAAACAACCAGAAGAATCATGATGACCGCCAAAATGCTGATGGATCACACAACAAAGTTAGATTTGCTTATATCAATTGATCCAAAACTGTTACAGGGGACTTTTTATTTATGAAGCAATTATGTGTGTGCACTAAAAAGCTTAGCCAACAACTTAAATTTTCCGCAATGTGAAGGTATCCCTCTTTTCTTTTCTTTGTACAAATGAAAACACACACAATGATTTATGATGGCAAAACCCTTCAACCTTTTCTTAGTTTTCTTTAGGAAATGAATACAATTTTAATGCTCTCAAATATTCACCTTACCAAATTCTTCTAAATTCACTTGTGTTCTTTGAGACTGTACACTACTCTATTTATATTTATAAAGCACAACTAACATCTATGAATGTTAGTGCAAGTGTTCTACTCATAGGTCATCACCTTGTTGTTTAATCATGTCTATTGTTTGTTGAAGAAATAATCAAAAACTCTCACTTTATCCACTTCTATTTAAAAATCATCCTTATGTCATGAAGATTGATCTTATCTTATCTCTCTTTAAGATAAAATCCTTTTCTTGTAAAATAAGCGCACCACACATATGATCTTTCTAAGTACACTCATCACTGTCTTGAATTCTCCAAGTCCTAGCCTCTGGCTGTTCTCACCTGCATCTTTTTCATTAGCCACCCATTGTACAGCATAGTTTTCACATCTTAACTGTTTGACCTTTCCTGCTACAGATCATGTTACAGCCCGTTAGGTGTATGTCAGCAAATTCATGTGTTGGCATTAGATCTCATGACACCAATGTGCTGTCAGAGTCCATCCACAATCCGTCATGCTTTCACTTTTGTGTCCTCATCTTAGTCCATCAAAAGAGCACTTCCTTTGAGATCTTTTCCACAACCCACCGTCCAGGAGTTGAGGCCAAAACTTTTGGACATTGTGTGTCTCCAAATTAAGGGTCTAGCAAACATAATCTTAGGAAGATACTACAAAAAGAGACACATGAACTTTAGTGCATTGGACATCTCGGGTTAAGGGGATGACATTGTTGGAGAGTTCATTCTCTTGACCCAATATGGAAGAAGACATATGTATGTATGTGAAGATATGTTTAGCGTGTAACTAGAGAGAAAGAAGAAGAGGAGGCCCACAAACAGTAAAGATGTGAAAACTTGACTATAAAATAAGTGATTAGTGAAAAAGATGTGGGTGAAATAATCATATGCTAAGAGTTAGAGAACTCAAGACAGTGGAAGATGTACTCAGAAAACCATACTTGGAGTGCACTTATCTTACAAGGAAAGGGTCTTATCTTGAGGAGAGATAAAGTAAAATCAACCTCCATAAGATATCGATAATTATTGACTTAAGAGAAGTGAATAATGTGAAAATACCAAGTAACAAAAAAGGCATTTTTGCTATTTCCGGAGTCAGTGCTTTAGGCCAAGTGAAGACCGCTTCATGCTTTTGGGCTTGGTGGGCCAATAAAGCCCAATATATACTTATTTAATTTTAAAGGTGTATTTATTTTTATTAATCTATAGGAAATAATTTGTTCAAAAGAATAAAAAGAATAAGAAGATTAATTAGTTTATCCCTTGTTTATGTATTTTTAACATATTTTTTTACTTTGATTAATTTAAATTAATTTAATTATTTTTAATTAATTAATTCTATTAAAAATTTATTAAAATAATATTATTTTACTTTATTTTATTTTATTTATAAATTAATTTATCACAATTAATGTTTATTTTTGTTATAAAAATTAAATACCATCTTATAAATTATATTTATTATTTTTTATTATTCTACTTTTACATTTTTTTATATGTTTAATAGGTATATTAATTCATAATTTTGTTTTATAATCTTATATTTATCGTAATTCATACAACTAATTATATTTATTTGATAATTTTAATTTTTAAATCTTTTAAAGACAAATGAACTATCAAATAAATTAAAAAAATTATTATTTATAGTTATAATATAATTTTATAAATATTATTAAAGATTAAATACACTTTTAATAAATTAATTTTATATTTATTTGCAATGGAACTTATTTATTTAAAAAAATAAATGATGCATTCAAAATATAAAATATTTTTTAAATCAAAAAATATATCTACAAAGTACAAATAAATATTTGTTACTAAATTACTTATTAAATTTATAGGATTCAATTATTTATATTTAAAAATAAAATTTAAAGTTAATTTAATTTTTCTAATTATGACATACATAAAATATTTCAATAAAAGTAAATATTTTTATCTAAATAAAAATAATTAATAAATATGACATGTATTTATATTTAAAAATATTTAAAAAATATTTATTAACTATAATAATTATTTTTAATAAATATAATAATTTAAATTAAAAGTGAAAATAATTAAAAATTAAGTATAAATAAATTTAAAAGTAAAAAATATTTTTGTCAAAATAAAAAATAATGAATTCATTTCCATAAATAATTTTATAGTGTAAACAAACCAAAAAAATGTTCTTTTTTTCTATTTTTTTTTCCCTCTTTTCTTCCTTTATTCCTTTCTATTGTTAAAAACAAATACATCTTAAAAGTCATTCTTTTGTTCTTTTTTTTTTTTTGACCATTTTTTTTCAAGGGCTAAAGAGTAATTTCACTAATATAGGATGCGTTAAAAGATTGCTTGTATCCTCGACAATATAAATTTAGACACGTGTTAATTCATGGGTTATCGTGTTAACCACCTGCTGTTAATCTATTATGTTATATTATTCATAAAAATTATTTGACTCCATTTCTAATATTAATATTGAGTCTTTTATTTAATAATTTAAATTTTATAATTGAGTGATTTTACTAAAATGATATCAACCCCTCAAATTTACACATTTTTATTTAAATCATACATTTAATTTTTAATTATTATTTTACTTTATTATTCATTTTGTTAAATTTACTTAGTCATCATTTAGTATCGAATATCGATATCTTTTAAGTCATATCCGTCGTAAAATACGAGTACTGGTATGAAAATTTTAGTAAAAAAAAAAATACGAATCTTATAAAAAATTTACTATTATTAAATACTATTTAATTTTTTTTTATAAATTAGTTAAAATTAGTTCAATACCAAACAAAATCGAACTCATAAATGGTAATTTGTATGATTAATTTTTCATGCAATAGTAATATCAACATGAAATCAATAATGCAGTGATTGAAATTTGCCAATATACAATTTATATATCTTGTATTTGTTATCGCATAATTTAAAATATAAAAAATAAAATTTAAAATTACAAACATAAAATTTAAAATATATAATATAAAAAAATTAAAATAATTAATGTAAAAATTAAAAATTAAATATAAGGGATACAAGATGAATTGCATTACAGCTAAATTCTATATTCAACCTTTATTTTTTTAATTATAAATTTATTTAATTTAGTCTAAAATTATAAGGAGGAGGAGAGGAGATAAAGAATGTTTGCAAGGCACACGTGGTGATGGTGGACGACCATGCTTGTCAACCATGCAATAATTTGAACAAAATCGATGTAGATTTTTGTAATCGACAGCCGAAAGCCAATTTCCAACAAACAAAATGCCATTGTTAAAGGTGACGAATTGATGCATCAAAACAAAAGAAGAACCAAAAATAAATAAATAAGAAGTAAAGGCTGTGAATGATTGATCAATTATTCAATTACACAATGAAAATGCCGCACGTCGTCGTTTATAGTATTTGAAAAGGAACTTAGTGGTGGTGATGATAGCACTAATCAAAATCTCTATGGCCATTGTCACTCGTGTTCGTGTATAATAATAATAATAATAATAATAATAATAATAATAATAATAATAATAAGAAAAGCAAAACCCCATAAATGCTTTTCATTAATTGTAATAGTTGACCACCTTAGAGCATTATAAAGACTATTTTGTCCCTACACTTTACATTAAAATGAAAATACCCATTTGTTCTTAAAATAATAAAATTTTAAGCATTAACTCAAAAGAATTTATACTTGTAAAAGGAAAAATAAATGGACATGCTTGGTTTTAAATTTTAGCTTCTAAAATTATTATATCATACTTTATTTTGATAATTTATTAAAAATTTATTAAATTAATTTAAAATTTCAATAATATTTTTATTTTAAAATATTAAAAAATAACCTTATAGACTCAATAGATAAAGTTCATTTTTTTAAATTTTTAAAAACTAAAATCTCCAATTCCATTCTATTTTATAATAATCGAACTGAATTTTACCCGTGTCTATCACTTCGATTACACTTGAGAATTTGTCAAATTACCAATTATTTTCACTTAATAGTTTGTAAATAAAATGAGGTTAGCAAGTTCATCTCCAGCATTAAAAATGTTAAGTTGCTACTTTGCCCAAAATTTAAGTTACTAGATAAAGATTCAAACAATAGTATTAAGCTCCAATGGGCTTCCTCGCGTACAAGATTCCATACTAAACAAGCTTGTTACGTGAATAAAGATAAAAGAAAAAAATAATTATACACAAGCCCACTTAATCAAACAACTCTGATATCATGTTTAATTATCACTTACCCAAAAGTTGTAGAAGATAAAAATCCAGAAAATAGTAGAAAATTCTTTCCGAAAGTCTGACTCTTGACAACAGGGAATAGTGAATAAAGCAAAAGCATTCATATGTGAGAGAGGGAAACGTAAGCTTGCCCAAAAGGTGATGCATGCATGGTCCCGTCCCCATTAATTCTTGTTATCAAGTCAATCCATCGTCAATAGCATTTCTTATAATTGAAACCTGCAAAGTTTCTGCTTTCTCCTTCCCTTTTCAGCACACCGATTGCACAGTAATTGAACACTATCACAGATCTTTGACGCAATCGTTTTAAACCTTACTTGAGAGTCAAGAGATCGACAGTCTATACGTCAATTGATTTTTAATAACAATAAACTGGCAAAGTGAGCTTACTGCTTACGTACGTATATATATATATCTAACAGAAGCCCTAAACAAACACTAGTGGAAACTGACAATAACATCACGTGTCCAGAAAGAGAGAATAATGAAAACACAGTGTTGGGAAGAGTGAAAGCACGGGCTTATGGTTCTCTTTTTGTTCATATTTTTCAGAAAGAATGACAGAGAACTGGGATGAGCAAGGACTTGGCGTGGGGATGAATAGTAGATGTTTTCAAGTTCCAATCTCTGTGATGCTCTGTAAGGCTGGCCTCCATTGGCCACCTCCACCACCATTTCCATGATGCCTTCCCCCACTTCTGTTGCTGCTACTGCTCCCTATATTGCTTCCTAGTTGGACAACCTCCTGCTGCTGAATTCGAAAAAAGAGAAAATCACAAACATGCATAATCCATTGACGCATGAGACAATGACAATACAAATTTATCCAACGCATGAAACCACCGCCTTAGCTACGTGTGTGTGTATATACCCATATCACACAAACATACGTAGGAGATGTGATATATGTTTCTATGAGAGGACGAATCCACCCTTATTCTTTGGCTCTTTGATCTAGAAATGCCTTTCATAAAGTTTTGTTGTCCACATTTGCATCTCATCGACTCGATTCTCAGACCCACATACACATTAAATCGACAAGATATGCATGTTAAATAATCCAATCATGCTCATAAAAGGACATATGAGATCTCAAATACTACCAAGACTCTTGTATAAACTATTTAAAAGTTTCTTATTATTAATTCATATTTCAGCCACAGAATATATGATTTTAAGTGTGTAATCACTTACTAATATTGTGATTATGTCCAGACCTTGTCATACACCCACAGATATTTGGTTTTCCAAGGAGATTTTCAACAATATAAGAGAATATATTGCCTTCGGAGACATGCCTAGAGATTCATAGTTCAAACAAAGATCACTGATCCAAATTCACATGATAATATTTTAGATTCTCTAACGATAGATACAGATTTTGCTATCACTTTTTGTCTAAAAAAATGGTCATCTTTCTGGTCCATAAAGAGAGGCTTTATGGGTTGAAATAATGAAGAAAAAAAGATACCCGCCTCTCTTTGTTAAAGAATTCAGAAAAGGAGGGACCCGAAGCTCCTGTTGCCCCAATGTCAGCACTAAATTCACATTTCTCAAAGACCGAGCCTTCCTTATAATTAATTTTTATATGAATATGGAATAGTATTTTTCCTGTGTGACTTAATTAACGTAGAGTACGGACATCTTCACAATTTCACAGTGAATATTATTAGGACTAGGGTCCAGTTTTACGTACCTTGACGTAACTGCAGCTCTCAGATTTTGAGTTCGGGTTCGGGTTTGGATTCCGATTACCGGAGTCCTTGATCTTCATTTCTACTTCAAGCCCTCCTCTCTCCTTCAGCAATCTCCCTAATTTCATGCACTTCTTTGTAGCAAATTCCTTCAACACATCTGCAACAAAAGACCCCGTTAAATCAACCTCAAAGTTAAAAACCAATAAAGAAAAAGAGGACGACGTGGGGGGGGGGGGGGTGTGGGTGGGGTGTGGGGAACAACAACACTATCCTAATTAATTGTAATAGGCATGTCAATTTACAAGAATGTTTTGTTACCTTCAAAACTGATAAGGCGATAAACCTTGCCGATTGACAAAGTATCATCTGGCCTTAAGAGCTTGAGCTGCTTCAATGGCATGCCATTCTCCGACTTCAACGTGGGCGAAGTCATCACGAGTGCTACATAATGTCCTGGATTTGAGTTCATAATCTCGTTTGCGCTGACAGACCAATAAATCCTCTCGATCTTGTTCCCCGGATGATGAATGATCACCGTCGCTGCCTCTGCCGCTTGACAGTTCCCCATCTGAACTGGCTAAGTTCCAGGCTATTAAGAATCAATACTACTACTACTACTACTACTCCAGAAAATAAAAATAAAAATAAAATCTGGGGAAAATGAACGTTTTCACTATTTCCTGGACGGTTGATGCCTCGGAGATTAGTGCAATAAGCAACAACTAGTTTTAATGGCTATGCGGAGCCCCTGACGCCCTTCACGTTCACCGATGTATCGCAAGAATCCATGGATTTTGACAAAAGCTCACCAGAAATCGAGAAAAAAGAACTAAAACAGCTAGTGATCACAGGTTTTTTTTCTCACTTCAATGAGCTAGAAACAAGGGTAAAACTACAGCTACCTATGTACTACTACTGCCTCAGACTCCAGGCTAGCTCTTCATCGAAGCTCAAGCCATATGAACTTATAAACAAGGAAGAATATGAATAATAACCATAGCTGGCTTGAAACTGAAACAAAGTAAAGATGGAAAACAGTTGATGGGTTATATGAAGATATGATGGATGAGTGATTAAATCATGTAACTAATAAACAAGAAATAGAAAGGATATAAATGATAGAAAGGGTGTACAGGAAGTGTGTCGTTGGTGTTGTTATATTGCGGAAGCGTGTTAGATCTGCAAAGTAAGAAACCACCTGCGGTTGCGTCTAACAGGAAAGGAAAGAGCGTGGGGTATCAGTCTTCCTGCTTCTTTCTTATTCGATGATCTGAACAAAATATATGCTTGGTTGGTGTTATTTAAACACCGAACTTTTAAAGGGATTTTTCTACTGTCTTATTTTTATACTAACTAGCGAGAATGTACTCGTAAACACTAAGGCTGGTGGGAGATTTCGCACGTAGTAATGGTCCCAATTCCTCACATGGTGGGTTTACTGTTTCTATTTTTGTTTTTTATTTTCGTGAGTCACAGAGACGTGGACAACTAAAATTGGGATGTGACTAAAGCATGGAAGATTCGACAGCTATGGAGCTAAGCTTATCTTTGTCTCTCAATTTTACTTGCCTCTTTTCACCTTTGAACATAGGCTGGCAGGCAGGCATGCAGGCCGGTTGCTATCTCTTCTTTAATCTTTTTATTTTTTTTTTTATTTTATATTATTAGTTTGTGTGCTTACTTTTACATTAATTTCTTTAATTAATTATTTAAGAAAATTGGACACCTTTTTTAAGTTGATTATGACATGATGATTATCTTAATCTAAAAAGATAATAGAAATCAAATGAAAGTGTGATTCTCATATACATTTTTTTTAAAAAAATTAAGGTATGAATTGTTAGTTATTTTTAAATTTAATAACAACCAAATTTTAAAATTAGTTTAGGGCTCTTTAAACTCAAAGCTATTTATGTATGTATGTATGTATACGTATAATGTTACACATATACATACATATGTATATGTATACTTTACAATCCAATGAAACAAAAAATTATAATATTTTGTTGTATTGATAAATAATAGAATATTAAAAATAATTATGATAATTTTTTTGATTATTTTTATTTATATATAAAATTATAACGATTTATTTTGACTAATTTTATTAATCAAGGGAGAGAAATTTAATTTCATTAATTGAACATTAATTTTTTTGTCATATGCAATTAATAATTTTTATTAGAGGTGACTTTTTCACTTACTTTGTATCTATACGGATATATTATATTTATTAACAGTTGATTAAAGATGACCATACAATTCGAACTCTAAAGATTTAAACAATAAATTTGTTTGAGTAGAGACAATTGCCACCAACTTTAAATTAATAGGATGAATTACATTACCTTCTTAACAAGATAGCAACAAACAATCGAAATAATGCAACAACATGTCCATAAAGTCTTTAAACATTGGCATTTGATGTAGCAAATAATGAATGAATGAAGTTCATACCCTTTTGAAACTAGGGTTTTAATCAATCAAAACAACTCTCTTGTTTCGTCCGATCAATTTGATCAAATTATTTACACATCGAGCTACCATAAATGGAGAAATGGTTCATTTATATGAGTTTGCTTCAGTTAACTGAAATGAAAGGCTACGTGTCATCGTGATGGTGAGTATGATATTACTTCTTCTGGGTATTCTTTTTCCTTATCATTTATTATTGTATCCAACCATTTTTCTCCCATTGATTTGGGGTTAAACATCAAGATGTCTTGGGTGAATATGGTTGAATTTCTGTTAAAGTATCTTTCTTTTCAAGCATGGAACTGAACATCCATGGTCATTCTGTCTAAGATGGTGGAGTTTTAACCGAAATGAAACTGGGTTAGGCACGAGACACAGTAAGTTTGGTTAATTGACAAACCCTTTTTCAGTTTTTTGTATCTGTTTTTGGGTCTTGAGAATTTTGCATTAATCCAATAACAAATTGGGTATTTGTTTTGGCTGCAAAAGATTGCTGGCCAAACAGGGTATTGGAGAAGATTAAATGGTCAGTATAATAATGAAATTTCACCGAATTTTTTGTTGCATTTGCCTAATTGCATTTACATCACAATCCCATCATCAACATGCTTAGTAGTTATTATATTGTCTTTGGCAACAATCAACTCAGCATTACGCCACCGCACTTGCTCCACCAAAGTTAGGTTAGGCGATTTTCATCAGTTTTAACAAAATCCTGAGATTCATGGTACGTGCCATCTGGTAAGCGTGATGATATTAATCTATTCCCTTCAATTCCCTTCAATTCCCTTCAGCCCACATAATAGTCCATAGCAAACAAATATTGGCTCAGTCTCTTCGACTCAGCACTACTTCTTAGCCTCTTTATTCAAAGCCCAAATTTTGTTGCATGTGAATCACAGCTGCCAAGCTATTATGAGATTTTCTAACAGTCATGCTTTGTAATCAGCCCAGTATCTTATTTTCTAGTAACCCAAAGTCTAATCTACAAAACATCCATTGGGGAAATCCAGTTTGGTCCCTAACGTACACAAATTAGCAGAATGTAGTGACATTGAACTTGTCTGTTATTTTGGCGTGCCGAAGACAGTAACGACAGAAATTTACTACAAATTTTCGGACCATAAGGAGTAACTTCAATTTGACAACTATGCGGCCTGATAATCTGCAGAAAGACAAAAGGCCATGGATGAACAATATTTGCAAGTGAAACAAAAAATGAATAAGTTTATGCGATCTGTAGGCACCTGATTGACTTGTACATTCAGGTTCTGCTTGGTTATTAGTACTGTTTAGGAATCACTTTCCTTTTTCTGAGAGTCGAAATCAAAGCTGTATAATTAGATGTAGTTTAAAGTTGCAGGATACAATTTAATCACAATTTCAAAGTTTTAGACCGAGCTTTTATTATTATTATTCAATTGTGTTCAGGGGCGCCCTATTTATCTTGGATTTTTAGGAACTTCAGGTAACTTCTTGAAGTGTAACCTCTATCTATTTGTGTCGCTTCGATTTTGTATTAACTGCAAACTGGAGTACAATAATTGAAACAAAGAATCCTCAGAAATCCAGATAGATTTTCCAGAGAAGCACTTAATAATCCTCCGATACAAAACAAAACCGGAATAGCACTTATCCTTTATTCCCGCATCTCGGGGGTTGGCCCATATGGCTTTTGGCTTCACTGCAACGAAGTTTCATGCAAATTCTCCAGGCCCCACATCTTGACCACACACCAAGATGAGTTAACTAAGGTCCCCTGGAAAACAAACACCTCTTAACACTGCATAAAACTCTGAAGCTTTCTTCAAAGATGATGATTTGGTTACCATTAGATTTTACTTTACGATCATCTTCAATGTCTGTGTCTCCAACCTGTAACTTGTACTGCAATGAATCAGCCGGCGACTTGGTTTCCTTAGATGCGGAGATTTGTAATGATTCTTATCAATCTTTCGATTCCCTTACTGATGACGATGATGAGAATTACATTTCTAATATTTTCAACTCTGAGGCTGATCAAATGCAAGGATCAGAGTTACTCGCTAAATATCTTAAGCTTCCGGGGCTTGTCACTGCTCGTGAAGAGGCAGTCAAATGGATGTTGAAGGTATACTCAAGTTTTGCTTATTATACTTGAATGCTTTGTAACTTACATTTCTGTAATTTTTGCTTTGCATATGTCGTAGGTGCATAGTCACTGCCGATTTAGGCACGCAACAGCTTGTCTTTTTGTGAACTATTTGGATCGTTTCCTCTTTTCCCATAGAATACCGGTAATCCATTCTCCATTTACTTGTGGATATGCTTTCTCGACAAGTTATTGATTGGCTCTAACATGTGCGCGCGCGCGCGTGCTTTATGCATGCAGCCAGGGAAAGGATGGGAATGGCAGCTGTTATCGGTTGCATGCCTGGTTGTAGCAGCTAAAATGGAGGAAACAAATGTCCCTCATCTCGTACACCTGCAACTAGTAGAACCCAGCAGATTTTTGTTCAAGCCCAAAACAGTTCAACGCATGGAGCTTCTAGTGATGTCGAGTCTCAAGTGGCGATTGCGCATCATAACACCTTTCGATTTTGTACATTATTTCGTTTCTAAAATTTCATGTTCCAGTCCCAAACGTAACAGATTTAGCTCTGTTTGCTCGCGTGCCTCTGATCTTATTGTCAAGACAAGCAGAGGTAATTCCAGAAACAAAATTGCTCTACACTACTTCCTTCACCCTCTGACTCGTCAATACATTTTACAAACTAGTTTTCTGGAATTTTTAAGCAGTTATTGATTTCTTGGATTATTCTCCGTCGACAATAGCAGCAGCTGTGGTGCTATGGGAGACCCATGGCAGTATCGATGACCAAAAGTTGGACTGCTTTCATAAACGGGTGAACCAAGTAAGTCATAATATGCTTCCATTTTGATTCATCTCATCAAGTAATGTTATACATACAAACACAGTTTACCTCAAACCTATACAAACTCGCGTGACAATAATTTGTACATATTGAAGCAGAGTAATTACTGTTATTTCCAAAATATGTCTCGCTAGCTAGCAGCTTCTCTAGTTCATTGATGGAAATTGTTTCCTTGTACATTTTGAATGTAGATTCGACAAAATGCTAACTTCTTTTTGTTAACTCAGAAAATGATTGTATCAATGATGTGCTTGGTACATATTCACTATTAATCAGATAATGAAAACCTCTGTCTTCTCGTGAACAATGATGACAGGATATGGTGAAAAGATGTTACAGTCTTATAAGGAAGAACATGTCCCAGTTGCTGCAAAATGAAGTAATACAAAAAAACAGAGCATCGACCTGCAAATCCAAAGTTTAGTGTGGTTTTCCGAGGGAGCTGTGATCATCTGAAGACTAGTACAAAGGACACAAAATCGAGTCAGGACTTGCTGATTAATAAGTGTTGAAATCGGAGAATGCTAGATTTACCCAAAGATTCTGCTTTGTAACTTGGTATCAATTCTTTCCCAGAAAAGTGTCCAATTGCAAGAATATGACTTTTTTTTCCCTTAAATTTCTAATGAGTGAGTGCGCTTGATTTGCTTGAGATTCTGACAAGGTGATCCCGAGGATGTATCCCACATTAAATTGGTTATAATCCTTGACATTTCACTTTAATCTGGAGCAGTCCTACTTCCTCTTCTACCTGATACTATTCAGATTCAGAATGGCTTACTTCCTCGTTATTGTCAGAATGGTCCAGGCCTGCAAATAGATTTGGTAATTTCGGAAACGTGAAGTGCTTTTACAATTGTTGAAAACGCTTTTCAACAATCCTCGTTCATATTTTCAAGTAATTTAAGTTGGAGGATCATTCAATAGGGTAGCTCAAGTCTAAAGTGAGCAGGATTCAAACTGAGAAAATCTCGTGTATCACAATTAGAAAGTAAAAGACAGATACAAGGAAGGATCGTGGGTGAAAAGAGAAGCAACATGCATAATAGTCTATTTTTTGTTAGTTGAATTTCGACATTACTTTACGTTCACGAGTGTAGCTTATGTTACTGCCCGAAGACTGATGCGGTAAGGGGAAGTTTCCATCTTGCATGCCCATGGCCTTCTGTTAAAATTGAAGTCCATTTTGTTTTATTCTTTCTTGAGAAATAATTAATTTAATTAATTATTGAACAAGATTAACTTGAAAATGTCCCCCTTTGATTTACTTCAAAGCAATCCAAACTAACAGTAAAAGAAAGACCAAACCAATAAGTGTTGGTTTGGTTTAACTTAATTCATTGATTTAAATTAAATTAAAAATAACAATTAATTTTGATATTATTAGTTCTAAATTTAAGATTTTTTTTTGAAATTTTATATTAATTAAATTTAAATAAATATTTATTTATTAATAAAAATAATAAAATATAAAATATAAATTTTAATATAATTAAATAAGTGTAATTTTTATTGTTTGAATCAAGTCTCGGGTTTATACGAAAAATTAAACTAAAATTTATTAATTTTACTTTTTTAATCAATATCAAATTAATAATTTTTTTATACCAATTCAAACCAACACAAACTGTTTGAATTGGTTTGGTTCAAAAGTATTAACCTCACTTATATATATATTTTTTATACATTTAAAAGTGTGATTTTGATAATTTGTACTAGAAAGTGGAGAAAATAAAATAAAATATAGGGTAAATATTTTAAATCTCATATTTTGAAGTGGGCTTAATGTCAACTAAATTAACAACCTTTTGCAAAAACTAGTTTGTAATCTATAATTTGGCCCATAGGTTTGTTAGGCCTAAATGCCTTATCTATCATAGTAGAATGGTGCAATAACTCCTCCTCCTATCTTATTCTTATATTAATGTTTAGTCATTAAGCTAAAAGTCATTACTTATTCAAATTAATCAAGAAATAATTATCACATTAATTAATTACAAGTACCCATCTTTCAAACAATTGACATCTTTCACATCTTCGGCTCCTCCTAAAATGTTTAATTCTCTCGACAAAAAATGAGTGTCATTGTTAACATCGAGTTGTATATTAAGCATTATAATTTAACATAACATCTTAAAGTTTCTAACGTGTTATGAGTGTGTATAGATATTATCTCTTTTAAATACATTTAAAATTATTGTATATAATTACGCTAAAATTTTTAAAAAATTATTATTTTTCGTATTAAATTTTTTTAATATATATATATTACTACTTTATTTCAATAAATTTCATGTCTACAAAATTATATATTTCAAAAATTAATACTAAATTTTAATAATATATACTAACAAAAATAATCTTGTAATATGTACTTGTAAAATCAATCTTTGCACGGTACCAAGAATTATTTATCTCAAAGATTAATACTAAATTTTCTAAGATGAATACTAAATTTTAATAACATGTACTCATGAAAGCAATCTTTGCAGGGTATAAAATGTTGTGGTGGGGTTTGATCCAAATTTGCACAAACAATCTCAGGAGTGATAAGAACCAAGAACACATTTGGTTTGGTATCTTCGCATCTTCCTCATCGAATATTTCACCTGTAATCTCAACTCGTGCCATGTTCAGCATCTTCTTATGGAATATATATTTTTTTTATTCCCCTTGCTTTTCTTTCTCTTTTCCCAAACACACTCATCAAAACAATTTATTTTTGTTCTATTTTTTAATTAACTCCAACTACGACACTAAATTCAATTGGTTGTTCATATTTATTACAATTTATATTAAATACAAACGCGTATGTCAGTTGCGGGTCTCATATTTTAAGTTATCATACATGTCTGAAAGTGTAAACTTATCAAAATCTTGCCGTATCAAACAAGCGGTCGAACCCGTCATTAGAGCGGACAGACAATTAGTAAATAAATTATCTGATTTTTCATATCATACATGAATAGCAGCCACTTTCGGTGGAAGAGCAATTAGCCCAAAATTAAAGGGGTCCATAAAATCTTGTTTATTTTTATTTTCCATTGTACTATAAATTTAATCGGAGCCAAACCCGGGACGAAATCATCCTTTGGCATCTCCGCATCTCCTCGTCGAATCTTTCCTTCTATGTGCTTCTCTGTCCACTATCCTATATCAACGTCAGCAATTTGTTGTTTTATTTTTATTTTTTTAGTTATATTCTCCAAGCGTATGTGGTTTTGTGAATGCATGCATTGTTTAGCATATAGTGCTTAGATATTTTCGTGGTACTTCAACCTTGTTGGCTTTTTATTAGTTGGAGACTTGGTCTCGTCGCACCTCGTCTCTGATTTACTTATATATATATATATATATATATATATTTATATATTGAATCCCATCTGGGTTTCTGGTTCATCCGTTGATTCTTCAATTTTTAGGTAATTCCTTTCTCTGGGTTTGACTCCGAATCCGATTAAATTGTTCTTTTTTTCGATAATTGCTTTTCTTGTGTGTTATTCTGTTGATCACTTGTTTGGTTGTTAGTAAAGTGAAGGGAATCGTTGAAAAATATTTGTTGATCATCTTCTTCTCCCATGTATCATTTGTTTGATTATTTATAAAGTGGATCAAAACAGAAGAAAAGGGTATCTTCTTATTAAATTGGATATGATTACTATTATACGTTACTTCGTATACTTTGTTTATTTGAGGTCAAAAGTAACCGACAATCTGTAATTCAATTAAACTACGAAGATGTCTCACGCTTAGCTAAATGAAGCTGTTTGGTATGATAGGCTTTAATTGAAGAAATTTCTATGGTCGTCCTTCTCTTCATAGTGCTTATTTTTCCATTTTCAGCTGTCTAGATGAGAAAAATTCATAATTTTCTTACTAATTCTCTTTTGATATTGGTTTGGACAGGATATGAGGAGTGGGCAGCAAAGTTGTGAGCAAACACTTGTATCTTCAGAAGAAATGGAGAACCATGGAGTTTGTTCTTCTAAGGAAGGTAAAGGGAGGAGATTGTGGAAGAAGGTGAAGTACCAGCTTGTAGAATATCATTCTTTGCCCGCATATTTGAGGGATAATGAGTATATCATTGGTCATTATAGATCAGAATGGCCACTGAAGCAGGTTTTGCTCAGCATCTTCACCATCCACAATGAGACGTTAAATGTTTGGACGTAAGTCTCTGTTTTAAACAATTATTTATTTTGATTTAGGAGATGGTTTAAGGAATTGCTGTGCATGTTGTAATTTATTGCTTGGTCATATGTGAATGGGTGAGATTGTTTTCTGTGTAAAGAAAATTGGTATAATCAGTTTCTTTCTTTGATACTGTAGCAACAGTTTTCTAAACCGATAATTTTTTTTGTTGCCTTAATGAGGAAAGAATTCTATTGCTTGTGTATTGAAAATTTTCAAATACATCAAGAGAAGTAATTGAATTTCAAGAAGGAAAATAAATTGGCTTTCCTTTTCCTCATAGTTAACTGAAAGAAATATGAAGTGTAGATATGTGTTTATGGACTGGGATTACCCTGACTAACAAAGACTGAATAGCTAAATGGTGAATTGAAAATATTTAAGAGTTATAATCTAATTCCATATGATTATGCATCAGTTGAAAAGTTCAAACTTCTCCAATTGCTACTGCTCAGATTAATGGCAGCTTCATTGGCAAGAATTTCGCAGATGGTTTGTAATAATCTGGGTAAATTATTTAAATAAATTGATGGATGCTGCATTCAAAGGATCTAAGCTGCTGAAGTGAAGTATATAAGATTTTAGATAAAGAATTTCAACTCTCTAGGTCAATGAACTGCAGCATTGTATATCTGAAATTTGGTTTTTTAGTCCTTAAACATCAGTCAACAAGGCACCCACATGAAGTTGTAGTGTCATGAGTTTGGAAGTTGTCTGCCAGGAGAAGAGAAAAGTGAAACTGAGTTAGGTTGAGGCAGTTGGAGATGCCTCAACTGTTGATCTAAAGATGAATCAGGGAGTGGATATAGATTGGTTAAATAGGATTTGTGCAACAAACCTTGTATAACCAGTATACAACTTATTTGAGTCAAATTAGTCTTTAGCACCCTACTAGATAGCTGGGTTTTATACAACCCTTGTTACATTTGAACAATGCAAGACATTTTCTGTAAGACTTACTCGAAATTTCAGAGAGTATTGCCTATGCAGCATTTTTTTGGGGGGGGGGGGGGGGGTGATTTCTGCTAAGCAAAACTAGCCTTTTAGTTGCTATCATTTCCTTGTACTGGGATAAAAAGTGTAAAATAGCTTTTTCTAATGCTTTCCTCAATCTTTTTTCATGCAATGTTTGGCAAGTGAAATAGGAAATCGGAAGAGAAGCATAGGAGAGTACAAAAGGATAAGGAAGTGTAAAAGATTGGCTTTCCATTCTTTCTTTATTTTATTTTATTTTTTTGGTTTGCAATGAGGATTTTTGATCAATGGATATAGATATATTTATTGCAGTAAAAGAAATTTTCTTTGAACATTTTCCTCTGCTCTATCTAATGATGGAATAAAACCTGTTCTAGCTCTTTTTTACCCCCAAATCCTCCAAGGTGCCAACCTAATGTACTCAAGGTTTAATCTCAAGACCTCTTGTGCAACAGTAAGAGATCATACTAGCCAAATTAGTTGGCAGCCACAAAGCTCTCTCTAATTTACCAATTATAACATTTTTCAAACATTTGCAGCAGTTTTAGTGTCTGGTTATTATCTAATGACATTATGCATTAAGTTGGTTTGAAATGTTTGTTTTGCAATGTGGATTTCATTGTTTCGTTCGAGAGCACAAAAGTTCTCATTGTGGAACAGTAAGATCATGAGGAAGTTGTTAATGGAAAGTATTCCAGCCATTATCTAATTTAACATAGCATTATAATTTATTTTAAATATCCTTTTTTTTTTATATAACCAGCTAGCTCAATTACGAGTTGATATTGTTCAAGCAGCAGCTGTGGGACTTGGTTGTTTTGCTTTTGTCTAAGGATTGGCAACTATGATATGTACTTCCTTCTCTTCCCCAAGATTGATTTTCTAACTAATCATTGCTTGTTTTTTGGTTTGGTGAATAGCTTTCCTACTATAACTTTTAACAGCATAATTTTTTCATTGCAGACATTTGATTGGGTTCTTCATTTTCCTTGCTCTTACCATATATACTGCAATGAAGATTCCAAGGGTTGTTGATCTTCATTCTCTGCAGCATATTCCTGAGGTCTGGAAAAATACTGATCTGCACAAATTGCAGGCAGAATTCTTGACGTGCCTTCCTTCTTTACCGCACATGCCTAATCTGCAAAAATTCAGGGAAGAGCTAAAAACTACATTGCTTTCTATGGATTCACTACCATCACTCTCCAATTGGCATGTCATGGAACTTCTATACAATTGTTTGCCTGAACGATTCTCCCATGCAAACCACACCGATGTTTGTGTTCTGGTAATGCTACTTTCCTTAATTTGTTGATGTTGACTTTTAGCTTACTTCTCAGTTGCATGATTTTGTGTTATTTATTGCATGAGTAATAGTAGCTGTCCACGTTGTCCTTTTAGCTGCAGAAATGTATGTGTCATAGTATATAGTGCAATAGAACTTATAAAAGATTTCTTTCCCTTGAACTTCCAGCCCTCAACATGGCAGGGATAATTTTTTCTGATGCTTGTTCCCTACCAAAATATTTGCAATTTTTATCTTATTTCCATATCTGTAAGAGCTTATGGAAATCTGTACTTTCAGTCCCCTTTTTCATGTGTGGCTTTGCCAACTATTTGGTAGGACGGATTCTATTGATATTCTCCTCGCATATAATTGTGAATTACTTTTTGAATGCTTGTCAAAATTATCCCCTCTTTGCATGTGTGTCACATCCTGTTGATGGGTTTTCCCCAGTGTCCATCCATCATGCAGCTTCGGAATTGCAGAAATCTTGTGTGTGTTCAGTGGCGATGTGTTATGAGCCTTACTCTAGGGATAATTTACGACAAACATCTGCAATTTATGATGATTGATCACATGCCGTTTCTAGTTCAATCCAATACCTAGATTATAAGTTCCAAAGTTAAAAAGCTCAGATAGGCAACAAAAATGCCTTTTTACACTCGCTGCTTAACATAACTAGACTAAATAAACATCATGCTTTGATAGGATCTTGCCAAGATTATCTTATGTAACTGAAAGTGATGCTGCCCGTTTGGAATAGTATGCATGGTTCTAGTTCGAAGCATTAAAAAGGAAGTATCAATGTGTTGTCAAATATTCACACCGTGCTTTCATCTTGGTGTTTCATGCAACTAATAGCACTTTATTCTTTTGAGTAAATGCAGCTTAGCATGAAAGAGGATTTGGGAAACATAATAGCACCCTTGATGATGAGACCAATAACGCGGTGGCCGTTTTTCACCTTCTTGGGTGGGGCCATGTTTTGCTTGCTAGCGAGCAGCGCATGCCACCTACTCTCTTGTCACTCTGAGCGAGTATCATACATTATGCTTAGGCTTGACTATACTGGAATTGCAGCCCTTATATCTACCTCCTTCTATCCTCCTGTCTACTACTCCTTTATGTGCAATCCCTTTTTCTGCAACCTATATATCGGATTTATAACAGTTTTAGGAATTGCAACAATCCTGGTTTCCCTCCTTCCGGTCTTTCAGAATCCCGAATTCCGTACCATTCGTGCATCCCTTTTCTTTGGCATGGGCTTGTCTGGGGTTGCACCAATTCTGCACAAGCTCATCTTGTTCTGGCACCAGCCTGAGGCACACCACACAACTGGATACGAGATTCTGATGGGTTTC
Organism: Swietenia macrophylla; assembly: GCA_032401905.1. Taxonomy (NCBI): domain Eukaryota; kingdom Viridiplantae; phylum Streptophyta; class Magnoliopsida; order Sapindales; family Meliaceae; genus Swietenia; species Swietenia macrophylla. The sequence goes on along the minus strand of CP135560.1, from coordinate 5,614,508 downwards.
TTTTATGGGCTTGGAGCGCTGGTTTATGCCGCAAGGATTCCAGAGCGTTGGATGCCTGGGAAATTTGACATTGCTGGACATAGCCACCAACTCTTCCACTTACTGGTAGTAGCGGGGGCATATACTCATTATCGTGCCGGTCTGGTTTACCTGAAGTGGCGGGACATGGAAGGATGTTGAAGAAGTGAATGATGATGATAAATTGATTCTTGTGAATTTGTCTCTGTAGGATGTTAGTAGTACGGAGTAATGGATAAATGTGCTATAATGCACTTGAGGGAGAAACTTTATCATCCCTAATTGAATACTCCGTAAACTTGGAACTTTATATCAAAATTGCGCAAAGATGAAAATGAAAACCATGCAGTTTGTGCTTTCATTGAGCGTCGAACTCTAAGACCTTCCGCTTGCTAACCAAACTACTGTTGATGCACTGTGGTTCACGTGACTTCATTTTAAGACATGTCATATCAATGGCTGATTCTGTGATGCTGACACTCATAAATTTGGGCCAGTACAGGATTGTCAGAGGAGCACATGAAGTGTTCATACAAGTGTCGCAGTGTGTGCTGGTCGGTGGGTTGTACAAACTTTCAATGAACTTCCTCGCCCATGAATTAAAGTCCCAGTCATTCCTTTCAAAAAAGAAATTCTTATTATTCGTCCATGGGGCAGCTGCCCTCCATTGAAGTATGGACTGGGGTCAATTAAAATTACCTTGCCGATTGGTGAACGACTAATATTTATGATATTAGGGTTGCTAATAGGGATATACATGTTATTTTTGTATTGTGTGAAAAAAAAATTGATTTATTTAATAATTATATTAAAAATAAAAATTTTAATTTAATACAATTATAATATATTTTTATAATATTTATAGTAATATTTTTTAAAATACTAGTTAATTTATTCTAAATATAATTAACTATTTTTTAAAAATAAATAAGTATGATTAATTTTTTTAAATACAAAAATTTTAATATAAATTTATTAAATTATAAATTAGTTACTACGAGATAGCTATTCAAATAATCATGTTGAAAATTTTTAACTGAAAAACAATACTATTATTTATGCCATTCACTTAATAATCGTATTAATTTATCTCAATTTAAATAGTAAATTTTACATAATTTTCTATCAAATTATATTTGGTGTCAAAAATTATCGCTCACACATGTAACATGATATAAACAAAAGACTAAAATAAAAAATAATTTTACAATAAAATTAAAATAAAAAATAAATAAATTATCATCCCTTTAATGACTTCTCCTAACACATAAACAATTGTTGTAACCATAAAGAGTGACATTTTCCCTAACCATTAAGGAAACAAATATATTTTGGGCAAGTGAGAGTATCCTCTCATTGAGTAACACTCCTCTTAACAAGTGTAACATTTTAATACTCATAAATTAAACAAAAAACTATTAGTGATAATTTGTTGACAGAAAATTCCAGTCTTTTACTAAATAAATAAATTTAATATTAGTAATAACAGTAAATAAATTTAATTACCTAAATATTGTTCGAAAGAATTGCCAACCTTTAATTTATTGTCGTTTAAGATTAAAGACAAATCCGATTGTATTGTATACGAAACTTTGATAATATATATTATTTTCAAAAATTTTGTTATTTATAATTTATAATAATTTATAAAAAAATTTAAAATAAAGAGATAATATCACGTGGGTCTCTATTTTTAATAAAATCACAAGTAAAGATAAATTTTGTAATTGTTTATCTATTTTAATTTATTATAAAAAATAAAATTTTAAATAAAATAATATTATTATAAAAATAATTAAAATTATAAAATTATTTAATTAATAAATAAAAAATTTAAGTATTAATGTTAAATAAAAAATAAAAATAATTTTATAAATTTTTTTATAATAATAATTTTTTATTTTTTATTTATTATTAATAAATAATTTTTTATTTTAATAATTAAATAAATTTATTATATTAATTATATTAATACGATAAAATTACCTTATTAAAAATTTTCCCGTCCTAAAATTAACGGTTAGAAAACTGAATTAAGCAGCCAATTAACGGAAAATTCACCGAAATCCAAAATTGCACGAAGTTTGGAAAACAGAACAATGTCGTCCAAAGTGTCGGCGCTGTAAAAATATTAGGTGTCATTCTCTAAAAGCCCGACACGTAAGCTAAAATCCAATGCAGTGCAAGCCTGCACCACATTTTACACACCATGAGCGCATTTTAGCAACCCCGGCGTCACTCAACCGACGTTTCTTTAATGAGCCAAGTAAACTTGGCGATGGCAAATTTGTCCGTAAGTCTTGCCTCACTTGAAGCCTCTACTAAAGTTAGATCGAGAAAAAGACAATTAAGCTAAGCACATCAACGCTATCTACTTACCGATGTCGGGCTACTGCGGACAGCGACTGAGTGAGTTGAGTTGCCAAGTTAAGATTGTTATGGTTTTTATGGAAAATGGTCTCGCCTGAGTTTTCCCATCAGTATTCTCCAATGGCGAAACCAAATGCGCGTTACAAAAATTGTCCTTGTCTGACGGATGGGGTTCTCTTTCTGGGTGGAGCTTTCTTTGCACTTTTAATGGTATCGTCTTTCTCTTCTCTGTTTAACTCTGCTCCTCGTTTTGAGTCCACTACAGTCTCTGAATCAAGAGCTGCTGATGATGGAAAAGCATCAAGCTTGCCGGGTTGCGGTACAGAAGGTGTTAATTTACGCTACGACCCGCCGGATGCGACCTTTTACGACGACCCGGAACTGGTTTATTCTATCGAGAAAAAAGTAGAAAACTGGGACGAGAAGAGAAAAGAATGGCTGAAGCATCATCCTTCATTTGCCGCCGGAGCACGTGAGAGAGTTGTCCTGGTGACAGGATCACAGCCGAAACCTTGTAAGAACCCGATAGGTGATCACTTACTTCTGAGATTCTTTAAAAACAAGGTTGATTACTGTAGAATCCACGGCTATGATATATTCTACAACAACGTGTTGCTGCACCCCAAAATGAACTCGTACTGGGCAAAGCTACCGGTGGTGAAAGCAGCCATGCTGGCTCACCCGGAGGCCGAGTGGATCTGGTGGGTCGACTCGGACGCGCTGTTCACCGACATGGAGTTCAAGCTTCCGTTAGAGAGGTACAAGAATCACAACGTCGTCGTTCACGGGTGGCCAAAGTTAATTTACGAGAAGAAGAGCTGGACCAGTTTAAACGCTGGCGTTTTCTTGATAAGGAACCGTCAATGGTCGATGGATTTCATGGATACATGGGCAAAGATGGGTCCCATTGGTGAAGAGTATGAGAAGTGGGGTCAGATTCAACGATCAACGTTCAAAGATAAAATATTTCCTGAATCAGACGATCAGTCGGCTCTGATTTATTTACTCTACACAGAGAGAGAAAAGTATTACGATAATATTTACTTGGAGGGTGAATTTTATCTTGAAGGTTACTGGGCAGAAATACTACCGACGTACGATAATATTACAGAGAAATATTTTGACATAGAACGGGAGGAGCGCACGTTAAGGAGGAGACACGCTGAGAAAGTGAGCGAGTACTTCGCTGAGCAGAGGGAGCCGTTTCTGAAGGACGCCGGAAACGGGAGATGGAGCTGGCGGAGGCCGTTCATGACGCATTTCACGGGGTGTCAGCCGTGCAGTGGGGACCACAATCAGATGTATTCTGGAGAGACGTGCTGGGCCGGGATGGTGAAGGCATTGAATTTTGCGGATAATCAAGTGCTCAGAAATTATGGCTTCGTGCATCCGAATTTACGTGATTCAAGCTTGGTGTCTTCTGTGCCGTTTGATTATCCTGACGAAGGGCCTTGGGGTTAAGGTAAAAATTTAAAAAAAAAAAAGTCTGCCCGTAGATTTTGCTTAAAATATTTTTTAGTAATTAAAAATATGGCAAGGATGATGTTAGATATCCGGATTCCTACTTTACATTCAAAATCATCCATTCATTTCAAATTTTCCACGATGTTTTGAATTTTTTATATATTTTTATGTTAATTATTTTAATTTTTTTATGTGAGTTATTTTAAATTTTATATTATAAAATTTAAGTTTTACATTAAGCAGTGATGCAATATTAACAATTTTTTAAATTGAAAAAAAATATTCTATGAGATGAGGTTAGAATGTCATTTATAAGTAGCATTATTATATATTTATGTTCATGATGGAATGGAATTAAGGTCATGCATATAAATTATTTGTTCAATTAAAGCTAGGAGATTTGGAGGATATGGAATTTGTAAGTGGGGCTAAGCTATCATAAATCTTTTCTTGTTATAATTGTTAAGTTGCAAACATGGGATGGGAAAGGCTCTAAAGATGTGAGAGTGATTGTGGTGGTTATTTTTCTGGTAAAAGAAATAATAGTGAATGACAAAGTTATGAACATCACACTTATAGATACATATGCGCGCGCGCACATACAAAGCAAAGATACAATTTGCAAAATGTATCATAGTGTGGGTAGATATGGAAGGCAGACTATGTAAAGCAAAAGATTGATACTTAGATAAAGAATATGGGTATTCTTTTGCTTTTCCCCTTTAATTTACTTTACATATTAAAAGGTATTGCATGATTAAATAGAGCATGGTTGGTATATTCACGGGGCTGCCGGTGCTTGACTAAATTATAGTGCTTTTTCCACGCATGAAAGGGACTCAGTACATTTGGTTTCTCTCATGGTCACTAAACCTTGAGAGTTCCATTTCTATTCAGAATTGTTTAAGTGGGTGCTAGATTTTATCTTGAGAAGTGGTTCTCTTATTGTCAAATTTGGCATATAACCTACCATGCACTTGTAAATCTCTTGCAATATTGCTTCAATGGCAAGATGTATTACCATTGTATGTATTCTTAATTAGAAACGTTTGCTTGTGGAAGATTATAACATTTGGTTCTTAAGATCCTTCCCCTTGTTTCACCTAGCCTGAAAATATCACCGAATGGCTCCAAAAATAACCTTGACCACAGAGAAGGTGAAGTATTATGTTCTGAGCAACTCTGGGAGTGATAAACATTATATTATTTGAACTCATGACTCCTTGATTAGATTTTCCTTAATTAGGGGTTCAAGGCCAACCATCAGCCATCAGGCAGATAATCTCAAAAAGTTTAATGATCTTAAAATTGTTGGTAATCATGACAGATTAACCTGCCAAGTGCTGTGTAATTCTGTATGTCTATATTGCTTTTTTTTTTGTTTTTTAACCCACAATAATGACCTTTGTGGCATTTGATGTTCTTGTCAATTAGCAACCTATTTTCGTTTCTGATTTGCACGGATTGCCTCATATATTGTCTGCTAAAATTTAATCTCTGCATGATTTGAATTTTCACACACGTGAAAGCATCTATTATTTACCTGATTGCACTGTTAAATAGATATTGGTTGAGCATTATATTGTATAAAATTGGCACAAAAGCTACTTGGAAGAAGCCTGATTGCATGGTTGAGATGGACACTGGGCAATATATGTCCGTTCGTTAATACTCATTACATTCCATTCGTTGAACAGCAGAAGGGAAGGCCTAAAGTTCAAGCTTCTTGTCCTCGAGCAATCATGAATTATGATACAATTATCTGTCATTCCTTCGCTGTTACCATTGAACTACTGAGATGTGAAGTAATTGCGTATATGCTGTAAAATTTTCAATCAGTCTTACTCAAGGTAACCGGCAACGCCTCAAGATTCCGAAATCTGCATACTTGACGGGTCTCCTGGCAGCTCATAGTTCCTTTTACCTTTACATTTCTGCGTAGTACTGGTACATTACATGCTTTGAGATGGATAGAATTGCTGGGAGCCTTGTGCTGCTTTGTTTTAGGGTGTTCTTGTAACATCTTCGTCTGGGATGATAACATGTTCCGAGTAAATATTATTAAGATATTTCCAAGCCTTGAATGAGCTCTTATTTTTTGTAACATGGAGGTGCAAATCCCATAAAGTTAAGATATTTCTATAATAAATTTATTAGGATATTTAAAAGTTACTATTATTGAACTGCATATTTTTATTTGTTTGAAATATGGGTTTAATTTCCCTAAATAAAATTTCAAAAAAAATGGAGGTAAATGTTGGTCCATTCTAAACTCTGAAAACTGTGAGGCGCTAACCTGACTAAAAATGTGGGTCTTTGTACCGTATCTGCCGAGTCTAGTTAACACCTGCGCACACAACTGCATACTATGAAAGCTGAGATCAAATAGCAGTCAATCAGACATCGTTCGTACAATTGTATGCATATTCAAAACCCCGTGCCTGATTTCCCACAATTGCATAAGCTTGTCGCCAATTATTTTGCAAACGATTACGAACCCGGGCTTGGAAAGCTCCACAACAACTACCAGTTCAAACACTCGTTTTACATGTGGAAAACAAAGATAGCATAGTTGCATATGCATGATTGGTGATAAACACAAATTGATAAGGCAAGATTGATGTATAATCACAATATCTCAGGTCATAGACAAATTATTCGGCAGCCATGGCATTGGAATCATCTTCGTCACCATCTCCAATTGACACTTCATTGATGTACTGGCTCTGGTACTCCATCAAATACTGTGTTGATCTCTGCACATCCAAAAATAGGTGATAAACACGATCAATGTCCTGAACGTCCACAATCTTTCCCTTCCGTTTCTGACATGCCAATGCAGCAGCTGTGATAAGATGGATGGCATATCTCAAGGATGTTCCTTCCCCAACACGGGTCAACAATTGCTTTGCATCTTCAGTCATCTCGACATCTTCCTCCTGGCATCTGATGTCTAGAATTTTGAGAATATCATCCTTAGTATAAGGTTTAGTGGAAATGATGAGTAGGCGATCTAGGAGATCCATTGGAATCCCATGAGCAGCTTTGTAGTTTGTACCCCTAATTCTCGTAATCCCTCTGTTGGTAGCAACAACTAGTATGGGAGCCATCTCATTCTCCAGAGCACGATTCAGAAAGGAAAAACACTCTACATCAAGCATGTGCACTTCATCAATAAAGAGGACCCCTGGCACAATCTCTGCCTTTCCTTCCTCCCTCCATTCTGCCACTTTTGTATCAATTTGTTCCCTTACTTCTGCACGGATCTCTCCTGTATCACCAGTGAAGAGAGCCAAAAATCCCTGTGTTCTGATAAAATTGAAAGATAATGAAGTTGTAAGAAAAATAGTGGGAAAAATAATCTTTAGGCTAATCTGAGTTCAATGTCTTCTCATCAATTTGCAGTCTAGAAATTCGTATTAATAAAAAACTTGTGCAAACAGACTGACAGACACAACTATTGATAAATTTCATGCAATAAATACAGACCAATATCCTCTTTTGCAAAGCAATGTCATGCAACAAAAGGATTAGAAAATTTTACCAATTATCGTTCACAATTTAAATAATAAAAACAACTACCACACTAACTGAATAGCTATCAACTTATTGTTTAACATATTATTAAAAGAATTCCAAGTTAATGTTTACACTAGCTACCATCTGTTCAAAAAACCTGAACACAGACACTCTTGAGTTGGGGGTGAGAAAACAAAATAAATAGAACATTCCTTGTACCACATTTATGAGTGTTACACACAGTTTAGGCTTAATGCTGGAATTTTAAGTTCATTAGTGACACCTGATTACTATATTCAGATAACTAAAAGTACATTGTGTTCCAATTAAACTCAATTTTGATGTAACAGTTATTTCTTTGTGAACAAGGAGATTTAAAGCTTTATGAGAAAGTATAAAACTCACTTCTAGTTACTATAAGAGCTTATGTTTGATTTAATGCCAATCATGCACAAAAGCACCTGGAGATCTCATCATCCACTGAATGATTCACTTTGGCAGCGTGTCGTACTCATAATTTTCCTTAAACAGAAAATATTTTCTAAAATTTGAAAAACAGAAAAATAAATTCTTAAATTTGAAAACTGAAAAAGAGTTAATCCAAGTCCACAACTAGAGTTAATTACCCTGCATAAAGCCAACCAAAAGAATGAAGTAAATCTAAATGAACAATGACCCCAGTCACCAAGCCCCTGTGGAAAGGCCCAAGAATACTGTAATAAGCAGAGATGCAGCCAGTTCTGATAGAACCAAAGAAATTCAAGTCTTCTAACTCAAAAACTAACGATATCGTCATCATTATGACATTAAAGGTATTGTCTAACTACAGCAAGAGCACCCGCAGGTAGGAGAAGATTAGCGATGCTCAGTCATTTCAATTTAGTTTTTTTTTTTTTTTGAGTAAATTTAAGCCATTCGTTTCTAACTTAAGCCATTTGATATTAACATGTAAGCGTAAAATAAAAATCCAAATAGGTAGATACCTGCTGTTGATTACATCAATCTCGTGAAGTGTAACGCAATGCAGAACCTCCTTCCGTTTCTGCAACTCCCCATCAGGACACTGTACAAACTTAGTCTGAGGACCCATCGCGTCATAATCTCTAGACCTCGCGAAAGACCTCCCAAGCTTGGTAATCTTTCCTGAAACCTTATCAATCGCTATCACATCCCCACTCTGCACCTTCTCCTTCCCCAATGCTTCAATCATCTTAGAACCCAAGTCATAAACGGTCTCCATCTCCGTCGTTTTGAGGGTCAGCTTCCCCGTCTTCGCTGCTGCCCCCGTCGTTCCTGGCCGGTCAATCTGCACCTCAACAACCTCTCCTTCAATTACTTCAGCTTCTTCTTTGATTCTCACACCAATAGCCTTTCTAAAGGCTTGCATTAGTGCTTCCGTTTTCGACATTTCAAGGGAGAAAATTTCGGAGCCTGAGATCATGGCAAAGGGAGTTTCGAGCCCGAGAGATTTTGCCATGCCCATTGCAATGGCGGTTTTTCCCGTACCGGGCTGGCCGGCAATAAGTATGGCCCGACCCGCGATTCTTCCCTCCTTAATCATTTGAAGTATAACGCCGGCTGCCTTTCGGGCAGGGAGTTGGCCCACCATGCCTTCGGATACATCGCGCGGTTCTAGGGATGAATCTAGACCGAGACCGCGAATATGGGAGTGTGCGCCTATGCGCTCAATTCGCGTTAGGTCTCGGCTTTCGGAGAGCTTGACCTCTGCCATTGGGGTGTGAGAGACAGAGTTTGTTCAGGGTTTAGGGTTTTCTCGTCTCGTGTAGACTAAAGAAGCTGTTGAAGGAACGCTAGGACAACAAGGTAAATTCCTAAGCTTTTTACCCTCTCTCCCGTAGCATTCATAAACGACGTAATATTAGGAGGTAATTTTTGCCACTTCTGGTCCAATAAATATAAATTTAAAAATAAATAAATAACATAATTATTAAATTAAATAATACAACATAAAAAAATAGACATATTAAATTTAAATTTTTAATAAGTAAATTCTTTTTATAATAGAATTAATTATTTGAATTTTTTATTATTTAATAAATTTATTTTTATTTAAAAAATTATATTTAATCTATATTGAAAAAGGTATTTAGTTGCAATTAATTAGTCTTTATTTAATATTATGACTCTAATACTACAACACACCATAATTCGAATTTCCACTTAATACAAGGAACAGATTTTGGCAAAATCACATCAATATAAAATATTAGGATCTTGGTTTTTTTTTTTTTTTAATCTAAGACGAAAGAAATGATATATTTAATAATTTATATTATATTTTAATATTTTAAATTTATTTTATAAAATATAAAATTAATTTATAAAATTTATTAAAATATAATTTAAACTATTTATTATTGACTATACTACTTATTGACATTACTTAAAAATCAGCTATTAAGAAAATCTTGATCAAGTTAAAATAAAAAACAAAGTAGATTCGTTTTTAAAAAATATTAGAATATTTAATTTTGATTGAAATTGTCACGCCTCTAAATTTGATAGAATTTGAATAACTCTCAAAAATTTTGATACTAAATTTACTATATTCTTTCAAAATAATAACTTTTAATATTTAAAAATTACAATAAACTCTGATAAATGATAACCTAATAAGAAAACTAGTTTTTTCAAAAACAAAATATTTTTATAACATGCACAAATTCATAATATATACTTATATAAAATAATGCAAATGAATTTTTTTCTTTTAATAATATTTGGCTAATTTTTACTTAAAATTTTTTCATAACAAAGAAGAGTATGAACATCATAGTTAGGACATAAAAACAAAAATAAAAATGACTATGGTGAATTGAAACATATAAACAAAAATTTAATCTATTAAATGAAATCAGAACTCCACAAGTAAGCTCCATTAAACCTTGAAAACACTCAAAACTTTTTTAACTTTCTTCCATAAATCACTTTTTATATAATGCCTTATGTCAATACACAAAATATAATTATGCTTGTCATATACTTTGAATATTATTGATACACACATAACACATACATATATACACACATTTATTTATTGTGATTTTTTTATAACAAAAGTTTAACTTACTTACCTCTTAACGATCACAACCTGATGAACTTAAATATTTTAATATAAAATTAAATATTAATATTCATAAGTTTTGTATATATTATCATAAAGTATAATATAACTTATTAGACTTTAGTGCTATTTGTTTATTTATTTAGACAATTTAATATTCTTAAACTTGCTTAATCCGACTTTATATTGTTTAAAGATTTTTTTTATATCTTAAATGATTTTTTTTCATGAAATTATGACATAGTTTGTAAAAGTTATAATATAAGATCATATAAAAATATCCCTAACTCCTCGTAAAACTATATCTTATCATATTTTTAACTTGTTTATATATCTAAATAGTATCAGAAAATATATTGAGTAATTTTTAATATTCAATTTTTAAAAAATAGAATACGTATCTAAATATTTATAATTTTATACAGATAATATAGACATATAAATAGTAATGTAACAAAAATTTCAAGTTTAAAATCATTCTATAACTATTTCAAATAAATTTCATTTTGAGAAGTTTTAAATTTTGCCAAACAAAAATTGGTAGTATAGTTGCATAATAATCTTAAAATTCATAATGATCTTAAAATTTGAATATAATATAATAGACATATTTAAAAATTAATATATAAAATTTTATAATTTTTGAAAATCGTTGAGTTAATCAAAATAATTTTATCATTCAAATTTTCTGTAAAACCGTATAATTTTCAATATTCTAGGATTATATTCAAAAAATTATTAAAAATAAAAAGCTAAGTATTTTTGAACGAAATAAAATTTTTCGTGACTTTACAATGTCTAATTTATACATCAATTTTGTCAAATTTTTAATACTTAATTTTATAAAATTTACCGTATAAGCTAGTGTTATATATTAACTCTGCAAACTTATTTTTCTTCCACTCATTATTTACAAACAATAACCATTAGCCCATTATTATAAAAAATCCATACCTAAACACCCAAAATCATATTATAGACTCTTCTAATTATCATATTTCACATAATATATATATATATATATATATATATATATATATCTATATATAAAACCATAATTGCACGTCAAACCCTTAATAATTATCATTAGTATAAAAATAAAAAAAAATCTTAAACTTACCTTCAATCTCTAAATCTTCTCATATAAAATCTAACTTTTTTTGAACATACGTATATTTTATAAGAAATTTTTTTCGTAAAAATAACATATTTATACTTCAAGATTTTTTATGTAATTTAGGAAAACTTAACCTTAAATAAAATAATAAAATTTTATTATAAACTTTTTATTATTAAATAAGTTCATCTCATAATAATAATCCACAGTCTTGGTCCATAAATTCTTATAATATAAATTTAATAGTATAATTTTACTTTATAAAATATAACATTCGGGCGTTACACCAACGATAATTAGGTTGTTCCCAATCTTTTCTATTGCGATAGTACTCAAGCGTATTGATCTTGTCCGTCATGCTCCGTCCCAGCGTGCCATTGAGCTTCAACCGTTCATCACCCTCTTTGCCATGTTTTTTAACTTCTTTGGATTGCTGAAACCTGGTAACTCTCCTGAAAAGACAAAATGTCAACTGAATTGAGACTTCTAAACACTAATCATGCCATGTGAAATCTATTATCTAACTGGGCATGTCACCTGCAGAGTCTGTATTCGCCTCCACCACCCCCCATCAATATTTCTTATATCGTTTGTTGTAGCCGACAAAGGGCCGTAGCAGCATCTTCCTTGAGTTTATTCTTACGAAGCCTCTTACGCTGAGCCTTCAGTCAGCTTTTGAGGCCCGCATTCGCTGCCCTTGCCATCATCATCATCATCGCCACTTGATGAACTTACTAATCCTCACATAATCATCTACATTTATCAATACCATTCCTAAAAGAGTATATGCCATTAGAAAGAAAACAACAATACAAACTAAATATATCAAGAATCAAACCTGTATTCACAAGTCCCACACCTCTAAAAGTGTTATCGGGTCCCCTCCTCTATTATTCGACATAATTCATCAGTATTTATATTAAAATACAGCAAAGTAATGAAGTAGAGAGTAACTGAGAGAGTACTTGGTGTGATGGTGGTAGCGGATGAAGAGTATTAGAAGAAGGGCTTCATGTAACTTCCGTCGTTTTCCTGCTTGGTGCGTTGATGAATTTATTGGAACAGAGATCATAAAAGAGGATGGGAAGGATGTTACTACCGTATGTGATTGGAATTCAGTCCAAAAGAGAGCAATAAAACTTATGAAACTAAAGGTGCACAAGTGCTACAAGAACGAACACTCCTGGTATGCTTAGCCACATTCGGGTTCGTAGCATTTCTTCTTCATTGTAATGTTTATTTTTTCCAACAAAACTCCTAGACCAAGTTGAATATTTTTCCATGTCGATTTATGCAATACCAGTCAATACTAATTGCAAGTTGAAAGTAAGGCTCTTCATTTCATGGGCAACTAGAACGCATGTATGCACAAATTCTTGCAATTTTGCAGATATGGAGTCCCAAGCTCGAACCAGGAAATGATCACAGAGGTTCTTGAGTGGTAGTCCATCTTTTGAACATAGCGAAGCATTCCTTAGGCTGATACTAACTCTGGCGCTGTATGACCTCCGCCCTGCACAATCCAGAGGATTTCGAACTAAATTTCATCTCATTAGAAACTGGAATTGTCACTTGAATATTAGAGGGCATCATTCTTGCCTTCACGGTTGCAAATGTGAAGTTGTACGAGTATTCCTTCAAATATCTACAGAGAAGTGAAATAAACTGGAGATTATAGGAAGAAATTTATTAAAATATTCTTAGTGCTATCCATATAGTCATATGATTGTATATCCAGCAACTTGACCATCTACCAGCCATCGCCGCCAATCATCAACAAGAGTAAACTTCCAAGTCTTGATCCACGATTGAGTCTCCAAGTAGGGAATGACCATGTCAGGATAACCACTACAGAGAATGTATGAGCTGCCAATTAGAAAACTATGCCAAGCTGAACTAATTTGTTTCCCAATTTGTTCATGGTGGAAAAGTTTTCAGGCAATAGAGATCAGTGCATTAGAGCCCGGTAACCTCTGCAATTGAGTTGTAGATGGTAGTAGCTTAAAGTACTCTTGGCATACTGTTCATAATCTAAACTTCTGTTAAAAGAAAGTTTGTGAATTAAACCTGGTAGAGTTCATCAGAAATAAGTGCCGTTCGATGAGCAAATGGAACCTTTGAATTGTCATTAAATTTTGAATATGTTGCTGGGTTACCAAGCACATGTCCCTGGACCAATTTCCGTAAATGTTATTGCTGTACGAAATCTAAGGGCCTAACATTAATATAAACATCAAGGATATGATAGCAGATCACTTAGTTTGAGATTTATTGGTGATTCATGCCCAACTTCATTTTCTGCATCAACATAAAAACTAGTAATTGGTCCTAATCAACAAGAATTGCGCAAACACGAGAAGGTGAACCATGGCATTACCAGCTGATACTTTAGCTGCAATGATCGTAACAATCCTTCCAGAACAAGAATCACCAGTGACATACAGTGGATTTTGGATAAATTTTGGGTGACTGAGCAACCACTGCAATAATCAGCCGATAATAGTAGGCACAAATGATTTATCAATAACAAAAATGTAACAAGATAGAGACTAAACTGAATAGTATCTTAGCATGTGTTTAATGATCTACTGATGGTAGTTTTATGATTGGACTAATTGAAATGTGTTGGCACCATTCTCAGAAATATGCAACTTTGATGAACATATATCGTGTCTCCAGACTTGGAACCTTAATCCAGCGCCAAATGGTGCATCTAAAATGATTATACTAGAGACCTGGAAAAGCACCAGGATTGTCCACAAAATATGTTCTGTAAATGGAATGCAATTAAGAAAGATGATCATAAGCTAGCACAGCTCAATCAGTAAAACTAGTGCCCCTCCGTCCACGAATAAGTATGAAACTTCATAGTGGGTAAGCTGCCATTGTACTTAACAATGTTAAAACATAAAGGGCCTATATTCAATAGCAGTTAGGATGATAACGAAATGAAATTTATAATCAGTAGTAATGAGTATTCAACTAGAGCCTCCTATGACCTCTCTCAAATGCAAGTCAGGAAATTGCAGAGCAACCAGGGCCACCAGTAAGCCAAAGCACCAGAGGATCCTCACTTGGATTCCTTTCTGATTCTGTGAAGTAGTAGAACAATTGCACATCTTCATTCTCTTTTACTCTTACATAACTACATTGATAGAGAGTATATATTGCACTTGTAACAATAAAGAATAAATTCTGTGGAGCAGTAGAGGAATTAGTCTCCTTCCAAGTGGGTATGGACCCAATAATTATTCAAAAAGAAAAGAAAAGAAAAGAACATAGGACAATGGCTATATATTAGTTGAATTTAGTGGTTGGATAACACCATGTCTTCGCTGTTCAACACACTAATATTCATTCAGAAATTATCTACATTAAAATAATTGCAATAGAATATATGTTTACCAACAAGCGAAGCACACGAAGAAAAAACCCATCAGATTGTCAAAATCTATCAATTGGGTCCAAATTTCACGTTTATTTTTAAACATGTTTATAATTTATTATATTTCTACTAAATTTAAAGATACAATAATTAAAAAATCCAATAAAGACTTTGTCTTTGCTGTGGGGAGGTGTAGCATAGCCTGCCTGTGGACTGTGGTTCTGAATCTACAATTTGAAGATACAACAAACAGATGACAGATAATTTGAAAAGCAAACTTTACCCACCAGGGATTGATGATAAGCCTACTTTCCGAAATGGGGTCCTCGGAGGAGGAGGACGACGATGACTCACCACCAGGTGGCACTACTATATTAAATTGAACCATAAAACTCCACGACTGATATCACTGTCTTGATAATAACATGGAACAGAAATACAGAGGAAAATTTAATGCATATTTGTAGCTTACAGACACAAGAATCCTGAAGAACAAAGGGTCGAATTTCTGGCGTTCAGATATACTCCTTTTAACATTTCAAATCATGGAAACAAGAAAACAGACAAGTTAACAAACGATACAATACGGTGAATGTCTTCTGTTTTGTGTTAAGCTGAGGCCAAATCAGTTCTCCTTGAAACAGCATAGCTCTTGCTTCTTGGATATAAATTTGGTAGAGGATATGCCTTTAAATCATCTTCAAAGGGCTTGTCTTCGTCGATCCTCCCAATACCAGTACTGTGACTCCTCGGCATATTGTTCTTACCGGGAGTTGGAGATTGTCTCACCTGCTGCCTTTTCTGCAACTCCAGGTCAATTTTATTGCCAAGACTCTTGGTAGAAGCAACTCTAATAAGCTCCCTGAAATCTTCGTCGTTGCTCGATTTCGATGAGCTAACACTGCAACTCCTAGGTAAAGTGTTGATATGGCCTACAGGGCAAGCCACTGCCGTGGTAAACATAACTTTGTCCGAGCATTCAGCCATGCTCCGGATGTATAAATCCTTGGCCTTCACCAACATCCTTACGGATTTCTTCACATATTTCGTCAGTTTGTTTCCTTCCTTGTTGGAATTCTTGCCGCTCATCTTGCTCTTGCTTTTGCTTTGCGATTCACAAATTAACAGGGAAAGAGAGCTGAGAAACAATAGAGAGAAGACGGGAAACTCAGATCATTACAAGCTATCATTATGAAATATCGTGTGTGTATATATATACATGCGTGCGTGTGGATGGGTTTGCATTCCGGGAATTATCGATAGGTTGGTAATTGACTGAAGGGTTGTGTGTCAGCTGAAATTTTCAGCGTACAGCCGGATTGAGAATAAGACAATGAACGAGGCATAAAAGAAAATACAAGTACATAAATGGGAATTGCAATTAAACAATGACTCGAGTCTCCATTTTAAATTGTAACCTTACTTGTACTCAGTTCTCTCGTCAATTTTAATAATAACCGAATAGCTTTCAAACCTTCTAAGCAACCCAACTAGTTGTATCAACTTTTATGGCAAACATAATTATGATCAACAACGAACTGCTTAATATTGGTTAATAATTAATAATATACTTGTAATTTTAAGTTATTGTTAATACAGTAACATCGTGCTCATATTCTATGGATGTTAATGTATGTTTCATATGTCACGTTATATTTTTCAACGTAAAATTTAAAATATAAAATAAAATTTTAAAATAATTAACACAAAATTTAAAAAAAAAATTAATATAAAAAATTTAAAATATAAAATATAAAAATTAAAATAATCAATATAAAATTAAAAAATTTTAAATGTAAAGTAATAGAATATATTATAAATAATTTCTGTTTTTATAGCACGATACTTTATGACAATTTTTACTATAAAGGTTACTTTTTGAAAGCTTTGAGGAAGGGTTCCACAATATTTAAAGGAAAGGTAGGCTGATTTTGAGTAGATATCAATGTGACTGAAGCATGACAACACTTTGAGATTAATTAAAAATTTGAGAGAAGGAGAAAACAAAAACAAAGAAAATGAATGTGCTAATCACTTAAAAAGTTCAAAATTTGTGGTTAATTAGGTTTGGTATGGCATAGAATGACTCAAATCAAACTTGTAAGTTAGGTTAGTTTGGCAAAAGGTTGCTTAGTATTAATTAAAAGAATTTGATTCTCACTTAATATAAATTTCTTTGAATTTTTAATCATTACCCCTTAGTAAAAAATTTATGTTGTTTGTAAGAGGGGGACCCTTATATAGATTAAACCTAACCCACTTTTGTCATGATACTAGGATCTTGTCAATCTTTGTGTGTGTGCCCTTGTGTGTATAAAAGTATTTAGAAATAATTAAAAATTAATTTTTTAAATAATAAATACGTGTTAATTGATTAAAAAAATTTCAACCGAAAAAATACATCTAAGATTTATTTACCATTTTATTAAAAATAAATTTAAAAATAATTTTAACTTGACGAGCGCTCAACAAAATGATAAATAATACTAAAATTTTATTTGATATTATTGACTTTTAAGTTACAATTAATTAATAAAGTTGATGTAAATGATTTTTAAATCATAATTAATTAATAATATTAATGTGGGATAAAAATATTAAATGTTACATATTAATATTATTGTAGAATAAAATTTAAATGTCAAATATTAACGAGAAAATGAGTAAATTTTATTCAAAATTAATATTATTAAATATTACCTCGCCTGCAAAGCTGTTTTTCTTACTTGTTTAATTGCACGAGTTTCACGACTTCATTTAAAAAGATGGGTGGGATTGCTATTTGCCACCTAATATCAGTTTGCACAGGGGACTAGAATGTTCAAATTTGAAAACTATTGGGGGCTAATATGTAAATATAAAAACTATTCTAAGGATTCAATTCTCAGATTACATATTTATTATTATATTTTAAGTAAAACAAAAAAAAATTGGGACGTGGGGAATTGAGCCCCTCCCTCAGGCCCCCTTTCTGTTTCGTAATTATCAGAAAATTTTAAAAAATAACTAATAGTCAATGAAATATTCCTTCTTATCTGCAAAGGAGGTGGTGGATCAGCAATTAAAGATATAATTTATTAATTATCATGCCTCCACATCATATTAGTCTATTTGTTGTTAGAATAATAATAATAATAATAATAATTACAATCTAATGTTAGTGAAAATTATATTAATATATTATCAAACGAATTAGTATCATTTTATATTTTTTTTTATTTTAATAAGATAATGTTACGTAATACAATAAATAACAAACGATTTATATTTTATTATAAAATTTTAATTTATATTATAAAATATAAATATAATTTATAAATTTTATTAAAATATAATTTAAATTATTTATTATTAATTATGTTATGTGTTATTATTTTATTAAAAAATTAAAAAAAATAATATGCATTGTCGCTGGTGTGGTTGATAGACATACATCAATAAATAGAATTGTGTGACGTGGCAGCACATAGGTTTAACACATGTAAGTTTTATATAAATATAATATATATATATATA
>CP135560.1:5507752-5576736 GCA_032401905.1 Swietenia macrophylla | reverse complement strand
TCCTCGGTTTCACATAAACTTCCTATTACCAAAGATAAGAAACCATAACGGCGTCGTATATCTCCGTTCTTGATTTAGGCTTCATCAAGGATAATGTTCTTGTTTTCCCTAATTTTTACCTTAATTTCAACTAAATGATTAAGTTTGTAAAAATATTAAATGAAAAAGTTATTTAAAGTTGTTCAAAATAATTATATTTTTAAGTTAATTTACAAAAATAATCATGCTTTTTTATTATTTATTAAATTAATTAATATACTAATTTTAAATAAAATTATTTTTTAATAATTAAAATTTAATAAAATTAAAAATTTTTAATTTATTTAAAAATTAAATTTCAAACACGTAAAAATTTTTATTATACTTAAAATTTAATTTTAAGTATAATAAAAATTTTTACGTGTTTGAAATTTAATTTTTAAATAAATTAAAAATTTTTAATTTTATTAAATTTTAATTATTAAAAAATAATTTTATTTAAAATTAGTATATTAATTAATTTAATAAATAATAAAAAAGCATGATTATTTTTGTAAATTAACTTAAAAATATAATTATTTTGAACAACTTTAAATAACTTTTTCATTTAATATTTTTACAAACTTAATCATTTAGTTGAAATTAAGGTAAAAATTAGGGAAAACAAGAACATTATCCTTGATGAAGCCTAAATCAATAACGGAGATATACGACGCCGTTATGGTTTCTTATCTTTGGTAATAGGAAGTTTATGTGAAACCGAGGAACTGGAGACAGTTCTCACTCAACCGAAAATGTCATGGCTAGCTAGATCCATTGCCAACTCTCTGAAGCTTGACGACGACTACGAAGAAGATAACTCACCCATCGACAGTAACAATGCTAAAAATCCGGAATCTGAATCCGATCGCAATCGAAATCGGTCAACGGCAGACACTCCACGCGGCGTCAAAGAGGATCTCTCGGAGCTCACTAAATCCTTTTCACGTCAAATAAGGGGCGTCGCCTCCTTCCTCGCTCCTCCTCCGCAAGTCCAACCTCAAATGCGCGACCAACATCAGCCGTCTGATGAATCCGATCGACAATCGGATCCAGAGGTCACGGAGGAGGACATAATTGAAGGAATCAAGAGCGATTTCGCCGAGATTCGTGGGAAATTTCAGAGCGGAATCTCGAAGTGGTCGAATAATGTTTCTGTTTCGGAGATCACGAAAATGGCGTCGAATTTTCTACAGCTTGGATCGGAGACCAAACCAATTGATGCCATTGGTGTTACTGAAGAAGTATTGATGTTTGCTAGAAACATCGCATTGCATCCGGAGACTTGGCTTGATTTTCCTGTTCCTGACGATGATGATTTTGATGGTCTGTTTTTTGTTCCTTCTCAGTCAATGTGATTTGATTTTGTAGCAATTTTGTGTTAAGAGTGAAATTGAACATCTTATTATATGTGGACGATGACTTACTGAACTCGACTTTCTCTCATTTGAAAGCATTCGATCATTTGATTAGTTTATGCATGAACGAATAGGAAGGAATTTATGTACTAGTTGATTGTGCTTGTGCTTTGTTTCCAAATTTGTCCATATGTGCTTGTTATAGGATTTTGTTTGCTATGAAGGGTGAAGTTGTCTTTTGGATATTAATCTGTGACTGATCTTAGTCCTTTTGTTTAGTTCAGTGATTATAATCAGACTTTTTATTTTATAAATATCGATTTTTGATGGAAAGTTCCATTGATTTAATTCTGTTAAGGGTTTGATATTTCCTCTCAACTCCTAAATAACAAGTAAAATGTGTTTTCAAGATTTTTCAGCATATATCTTACTTTATTTTATTTACTAGCAGGTGTGTTGTTTTTGGGTTCCCACTAATATTCAATCCATGAAGGTAGAGGTTTTTGAAGTCTGAAATTAATTTGATATTATTAATCTGCTTATTGATCCCAGTCAATTTGCTTTACCTTGTCTTCCATCACTTCTTTTCCTTTCTGCGAATAATGCCTAGCGTTATTTCATTTTGCCCACTATCTTTTTGGTTGTATATAAACCTGTGCCAAATGCTCTAGCTTCTAAATGCAAACATTGCATCTAAACAAGAATATTGTAGCTTTTGACCCCTGAGTAACTAATTTGTGCTATTAAGAATCTTCTTGGTTAAGTTTGCTACTAGAGGAACTCTATTTTCATAATGTGTGTTCTTTTTCTTTTTATCTGAGTGAATGAATCAAACTGATGTTGTTAGAATTAATTTGATTTCAGATTTTGACATGTCTGATGCACAACAAGAGCACGCTTTGGCTGTAGAAGGTCTTGCACCAACATTAGCTGCACTCAGGATGGAACTTTGCCCTCAGTCTATGAGTGAAAGCTGCTTCTGGAAGATTTATTTTGTACTTTTGCACCCTAGACTTAATAAAAATGATGCCGAACTTCTATCAACTCCCCAAGTAAGTTGATTTGTTTGTCCATTAGTTGTGTGCCCCTTTATTTTCCTTAAATCACTCCATTTATGTGAGTTCCAGATATATCTGCTACGATGGTCTTTTGTGTACTTGGGTATTGCATACTAAAGCGGACATTTTTTGAATTTTTGTCCCATTTTTTTGCATGACATGACGCTGTGTTGTGTATTGCTTATTGATCTATTTTTGGAATTTTTTTTATCCCATTTATGAGTTCTTTTTGTTGGTGATACATTAAGATTGTTGGTTGAACCATCTTGAGAATTGCTTGATCAAAATTGGCAATTCACATGGATAAGGAGCTCTAGTTCCCCTTCTATGGGTGATAAATGCTAATGGTTCTGCATAGAGATAAATCTTAAGCAATTTGTTAACCGAATAAAAATGAAGGTGAAGGTAACTAAAATTGCCATATATCGTACACTAGTATCTTTATTAAATACATTGACATTGGAGTGCAAAAGTTTTCTTTGATTCTCCTGCTGAGCAAGAATTTGGGTAGCTCCTTGTGAACATGGACATGACTGTCAGCTGACTCCATTCATTCAACATCCCTTCTGATATTGTCCACCTTATTTTGAGCTTAAGTTGCCAACTGTTTCTAATTGATTACTGTATGCATACAGATAGTGGAAGCCAGAGCATTGTTGGCGCACGAGCTGAAGAACAGAGCTAAGACAGAGCCAGAACCAGTTAATCCTGAAATTACTATTTCTGATGCAAACAAAACTGCTGGAAGTGGTTCATCTTATTTCAGTGAAACTGCTGAGTTACGCCAGAAAGACTGTCATTCTGTGCCATCTTCTTTGCATTCTGAATCAATGCCTCTTAAGACTTCTGCCACTGATGCAGACCTCTCTGTTGTACCAATTGATTTTGAAACAGAGAAACATCCAGTTCAAAGTAATGAGATACAAGTTGTTGACAAATCTGTTGTCAAGGAAGGGGCTGTGGATCCGACCAAACATCAACATTCACTGGCTAGTTCCTCTGTCAGAATTGAGGAGAAATTTGAGGAAGATGTCGATGCCGATGCCGATGATTGGTTGAAAGAGGAAAGTTCGGAAATGGTTGGCATGAGTGGTTCCACAATGAATCTGGGACATGATGAGGATGTATCTTTCAGTGATCTCGAGGACGAAGATGAAGATGTGCCTGTAAGCTATAAGAAAACGTCTGGTTCTGATTCTTCAACAAAAGATTCACGGGACTGGGTTCAACTTAGTAGGAGTTCTTCTGACTCAGTAAAGGATATTAACCCTGTTGGTGTCAAACCTGCTGCATCTCAGCAGGTAAGTGCTTGCAATCCCATGACCAAGGAATCCAATGACTGGCTTGATGTTGATGATATTGATGAGATGTGATGATACCATAAAATCCGTCTTGGCTCTATATGTATTATGCATTATTCTTACCAACTTCTTGTGAATAGCCTGCTAATGGTTACTCCAGTCCAAGTTATAGGCTTTGGGTGCTCTGTGCTTGTACATTAAACTCCGAAAATTGAATAATGATGTACGTATCAAATATGCAGCTTGTTTTGTCTTCTGTATATGTTAATGTGTGCTAAAGTTCAGCACCAGGTGTGTGAGATGCCTTTTTCATTTGATCTAGGAACTGGATACTCTTTGGTTCAAAGTTAATTGTAAAAGTTTTTAACTTTGTTGTTGCCTTAAAATATGAATTATCTTTAGGAGAAAATCGAATGAGCCCCAGAAATAGGAAAAATATAGGGGTAGAATTAGAAGCTGGAGTATTGAGAAATAGAATTTTCTTCAAATAATATTCTACATTAAAAGAAAGTTTGAATTTTTATGCATGATTTTGTAACAAATAGAATCAGCTGCGTGTCTACACCATTTGGTGTAGCCCTGGCCTTTCACATACATTAGAAAAGGTTCTTTTTTACGAAGTTTGAATTTCTATGCCTAATTTTGTAACAAATAAGTCAACTTTTGGGACTACACAATTTGGTGTATCTGAGCTTTAACCTTGAGTTTTCAAATACGTTGGAAGAGGTCTCTTTTGTTTTCAAAGATTGGATGATGGATGGTATGGATCTCTTTCTACATTGCAGGTACGGATGAAATTGTTAAACTAATATAGAATAGAAACATTTCAGGATATATCTACGTCCTTTTGTGTGAGGAACCTTTTAGTTTGTCAATGGCTGGCCTAGGCAGAATCAACTTTAATTTGCTGATTTGCATTTTGTTTATAAACAGAGTTAGTAACAAGGAAGAGCTATCATAAAAGCCAGGCCGCAGCATGAAAGGGTCATGAAAGGAAAAACTCCGTATTGAAAAAAAAAAATAATAATAATAATTAATCATTTCTCTGACACAAATTCTATAAATTGTGGCGTTGACTCCATATACTTTGAATTCGAATGAATTGTAAATCAGTACATGCAGGCTTTCTCTCTTCTGTGCGCGCCTTAGTTCGGCAAATTGAGCTGAGTTTTCCGAAACCTCATGAGAGGGTTATGAGAGCGTAGAGAGTTCGTCAGGGATCTTTGGGTTTATGCGTTACTTGTAATTTTTCTGATTAGAACAGTAGATTTGCGCAGAAATCTTGAGACCAAACACACGGTATATAGGCAAAGGAGGGAGCTTGAATCCTTAATAGAATGAATTTTTCGTTTACTATTTTGGGTTTATGCTTTTATATGCTTATGTGCAGGCAGGGCATAGTTATGTGGATGGAAACCTCACAGGCAACGCTGACTAGCACAGAAAAGCTGTACTGCCAACATGCAAACAAATCTAGGCGCACATACAAGTACAGGACGAACCAGTTCCTGAGTCGGGCACTAACTCGTCATGATCGGATGAGGCCAAAGTTGCCTGAAAGACGCTCTAGATGAAACCACAAGTTTCCTAGGGAAAATTTCGGTCCATCATCTACGCTGCCGCTGGTGGTTCCGCTAAGACTTGACGAAGAAGCCTGAGAAGATCGATTAGAGGATCTATTAACCACTAACATGGATCCCCCAATCTCCTGTTTCAACAACTCGATTGTACGTTGATTCACCTCTTGCCCTGAAGCATCCTTAACATAAAATGACCCCGTTGCTTTATCTTTGTTAGTCCCAATCTCAAAACTGGATACTGACAGACCATTTTCGCGAAAGGCTCGTGTCATGTCGGAGAGCAGTCCCATTCGATTCTGAGTACAAATGTCCAGCCTCAAACCCTGCACAAAAATACTCAAATTATGAGCCACAGAGGGAACGTCAAGCATATGCGGCGGCATTAACGGTAACATCATGCCAACATACATGCGAGCCTCGCCGCTCGATTGCAGCAATCAAGCATTGAGTTAGCTTTCGCCTCTCGGCTTCTGTATCCAAAGTGCAGCCATCCTTGTGCCTTACAAAATACTCCTGTCATATCAACGTTTTACACACAACATCAGCATTAGTCGTTAGCGAAAATGCTAAAATGACTTCAAAAACTACGTTAATGGCGAGAAGATGAATGAATATTCCAGTACCTGATCGGCGAAAGAGCTCTTCGAACTAAGTGCAGCATGGAACACCACATAGTGCAGGTCAGTCAATGCACATAAAGTATCAAACAACAGCTTAGGCCTGTCTAGACTTATCACATTCAGCACCGAATATCCTTTCTCCTTGCAACTTTCTATAATCACGTGGGTCCGAGTACAACCCTTCCAGTGGCCGGCACCTCCGTCGCATCCCTGACATAGCTCGTAATCCCGGTCACGATACATCAACTGGTGGAGCCGCCGTTCACAGTGGGTCCAACCAGCCACTGGTGTGGTTAACGCCACACTCCTCAGCTCCCCTTCCTCATGATGTGCATCAACAACAATTTCTAATTGTTCCTTTACGTTGGCGAGCCTCTCTGGGTCTGTAATGGGCCCGCCTTTCAGCCCATCTTCTACGTAGAATATACATGCCGCTCTGGTTTTGTGAGTCCATGCGACGGCGGCAGGCACATGGCATCCCAACTCGTAAAGAACCGCCGATATTTCAGACATTAGACCCGGCCGATCCACCCCGGTGACCTCTAGGGCCGTGTTTTCTGTTGACACGTGTGGCCGTCTAACGTCTCTTTTTAGACATTTTTGTACTTTTTTTAATGCTTCTCCTCTTCTCTTAGCACACAGCTCCTGCAAATATTGGAAGCAAATACTTTCAAAATACTTCTCAGAGAGGTATATTTTCCTGAAGAGTATTTCTATAACCAATCACTTTTGATGTTAAGAGAGACCTGCTGAATGTAAAGAATTAGGGTTTCGTCAACGAGTTTGTTCCCGAGCTGGTCTGTCACGTGGAAGACTGAGCGCCATGCAAATCAAAAGCAAACCCACATTAATTAACCACAGAACAATCGTGGGTGATTCATGCCATCTACAGCTCATCAAGTATCCAATACAAATGTATATCTACAGTATTCTATACGTATGTAGCTTTATAGTATAAGGGGATAACATAATGAATGAGATACAGAAGCAAGCAATAATGTATATGTGATGTAAGGATGATCGAAGAAAGCGACAAACCATCCATGAACCATCTGCCATCAGACGAAATGTATGATTTTGATATCACGAGGTCAAGATCTGTCAAGAATTGGACCATCTCTAGCAAGATCCCGTGCCTGTTTGCGCTATCCACCTGCATAATTGATCAATTAAAAAGTAAAAAATTTGTTAGTTATGTAATTACAGATACTTTCATATACAGCCGAAGCTCGAAAAAGTTTCTATTGTACTTCACTATCTAATTTTAAACGTTCTTAACAAGCCTGGTTAGGGGAAACTGGATCATGGGACTTTCATTTTTCTCGAACGATCACTTTCAGCTTTTTAGCCTGAGTTTGAGGGATTTTGCTGTCTTTAATCATGGCAACACCGTTTCATGGTTAGTATTCAATTAGATTACATCGTTTCTTTAGGTTTTTCAACGGGAATCAGAATAGTTGCATTACTTTCCCTGACACTGAAAAGCAAGGAAGATAATGAATGCTAACTGTAAAAGCTTCTGGTCTCTGGGTTTCTCTTTCTTCTTTCTATTTTATGTTTCATAAGAAATTGATTTCTAATGGTTGGTCAGAAATCTCTCACTTTCTCCTCCACCTTCCAATTTTATAAGTGAAGTAGGAATGTGGGATTGATGCTTTTGTAATGTTAATGCTTATAACCCTATTTAGGGTTGCAGCATATTCACATATAATCTCCGAATAATTCTATACATATTCTTCTAAAATAATGTTGAAATTGGCTGTAGTATCTCTGAGTTCACCCACATCACATGAAACATCTACGGTGGAACCTCCAACAGCTAAGGAGCCACTAATTTATACAAATATTAGACCTAAAATATGTCAGAAATTCCACAATCCACGTATATCATATTTGATACTACAGCAACCAGCCATAAGAATAAGATATTGGTCCTGACCTTAACCAGCGTGCAGTCTTGGCAGGCATCATTATCAATACAAACTCTGCAAATTGCATCATTGATTGTTTGTAATTATAACAGCTAAAAGAAAAATAAAAACAATCGGGAGCAGATAAAGAGTTGGTAAAATTCGGACCTTGAAAGAGATAAGAACTCAAAACAGAAATATTGAAGAAATTGAAGTATGATATACTGAAAACTTGAAAAAGAGAAGAAAAGTGTAAAGGAAAAAAGAAGAAACTGAATATATGTATGCACCTGGGAGGGTGAATTCTTTCGATGAGTGATTCAAATTCGGGGTCGGTACAAGGCCGGTAAGGGATGATCTCCATTTTCTTCTTCTTCTTCTTCTTCTTAATTAGCACAGAGAACTAGCTAGCTTCAAGTTGTTTTATTCATCAGAGAATAAGCGTGCAGCCTTCGTAAACACCACACAGCGCTGCACACACACACACATATATACTATATATATATATATATATGTATGTATGTGTATTAGAATATTGATTCAAAACACAAGATGGATAATATATAGAAAACGTGAAGATGTACGGTTGAGATAAGGGTGCGGCGTCTGCTTGTTTTTAAAGTCAATTATGTTGATATATATCATGATATATGAGAGAATCAGACGGCAACTGTTTCATTGTAGAAATTACTGTAAGTCCTACGGCTTTGATTGTTTCTTAAATAACAAGATTACTAGAAAATATGCGACACACGTTATAAAGTTCAAGTTGGATTGTGATATTGTCGTCTTAGAATACTAGTTTATAAAAAATAAAATATTCTGAAGAAGATAAAAGGGAAACAGCTGCAAATTTCTGTCACAGGTTGACAATTTGATAGGGGATTCATATTTCTTCACACTCACTTATCCACGACAGATATAAAACACAAATCACAATTTTAAAACGAAAGCCGAAACTATGTATCAGAACTCCATGATTGGGATGATGGATAATGTTTCCAAGAGTAATGTTGATAATAAGATAAAGAAACAACGAAAGAATATAAAATTACCTTGAAATTCGATAATGGGTATTATATTGTTTTCATAGCTGAGCCGAGGAGAAGATGAAGAAAGCTTCATCGTGGTGAGTTGATATGGGCCAGACAGACAGACAGACAGACAGACAGACCGTATGGCTGAATACGTAACATTTTTCTTTGGGATTTAAGTAAAACATAAATGAACACAGCACAAACTGAGTCTGTGTTTACTTGTTCTGATGGGCGTAAACAACGTGTTGGCTGCAGGGGTTGAAGAGTGAATTTAGGAGGACTGAAGACTTTTTATGGCAATTAGCCACGTATAAAACCATTGTACACGTGCCAGATGGTCCGTATTTACATGTTGTCAACCCCGTCGGCTTGCTCTCAAAGCGAACAGAACGCGTGCATGGGTTCATTACGGAATTTTTCATTAGCTTGGGATCACCATGTCTACTGTTCTTAATATTACATTGTCAGAAACAAACATTTAAACACATATTAAATTTTTATTGAATTGATGTTTTTTATTTAATATAATAAATATTTTTTATTTTATTAATTAAATAAATTTTTAATTATATTAACATAACAAAATTATTTTAATAATATAATCTTATTATTCTATTTCGTGACTTGTAAGAATAAAAGAAACCATTAATAAGAGAAGTAATGCAGAAGAAAAATCAAGTAAGAAAAAATAAAAGGAATTGAAATGTGGAATGTAATGCTTATCCAATTAAATTTTCGGTCTGTAGTTGAATGAACAGGCAGAGTTGACGTCAAGCCCTAGCCCATGAGCTTCAGTTCTAGCAAACGCAACGCAATCTTTGATTGGCCCACAACGCCATTGACAACTTAACAGCTTTTGTCGTCCGGCACATACTAATTTACAGGCGGTGGTTTAACTTTTGAGCGGTACGCTGATCGTTGCTTGATCTTCTCCATTTCCATAAAAATTCCACGCTCGCATGTGCAGACTTCCCTCTCCTACAAGTTAGGGCTCTTTCATTTATAAAATATGTCTCATAAATTTTTTTTTTATCGTATTAATTAAAAATAAATTTTTTTTATCAAATCAATAAATTTTACTTTCTTGGTTGCTTGAATGGCGCCCGTGAAAGACCCCGCGCAAGACTTTTTCTTTCGACGTCATCACCTTCTTTCTTTATCTCAGCCTCACAGGACTGTTTCTTAGTATCTCTTTTCTCTTTGTTTATTTGATGTTTAAGTTACTGCAAATCCAAGCTTTGTTTTTTTGGCTTTTTGGGAATGAAATAGTAGAGAAGAAAGTTCAGAATTCTTAAAAGTTCTGTTCTTTGTTGTGACTGTAATAGTAAAGGAACATACCGAACATAAAGTTTCCTTATTTTTGTCTCAGCAACCGTGAAGACTGTGGAGGACGCTGTGGCTTTGTTTATCACAATCAAGATTGCTTTTTGATACCGTATTTTTATGGACCTGCAATTGGCGAAAAAGGGTCTTCATTTTACTCGGAAAAAGAAGAAGTGGCTTCTTTTATTGGCAACTTGTAGTTTTAGTGGTTATGGTTTGTACAAGATTTATAATTTGCCTGCTGTAGCTCGCAAGAGAAAGAGAGTTTTGAAGTTTTTAGGTGCTTTGATTTCTTTAGGAGAAGCAATCTGCGATTCTGCTGAAACAATTGGAGTGGTTTCCAAAGACTTGAAAGATATCTTGCAGTCAGATTCGGACCAAATTCCCAATAGTTCAAAGCAAAATTTCAAAATTATGAACTCAAATGAGTTTACAGAGTCAACAGTTAATGTTGCGCAAGCTTTGACGGTGGGAATTTCCCGTGGATACCGTTCCCAGGAAAAGAGTAGTGATGGTGTAGATACCAATTCAAATTTCGAGGACAAAGTTCTGGATAAGCTTTTTACCACGGCTGGGACTGGTTTTGCCTCTGTTGTTGTTGGAAGCTTTGCTAGGAACTTGGCTATGGCTTTTTATTCGAAGGGACTGTCTCGTCAAGAATTGTATTCTAATTCAACTAATTCGAGTAGAATTGACCATTTTGCATCGGAAACGAAATCAGTTTCAGGCTGGATTAATGAGGTTTGTGGCAATGAAAATTGTAGAGAACTGATCGGAGACTGTATTCAATTGTTTGTGAGCACCGCGGTTGCCGTTTATCTCGACAAGACTATGGACATGAACACCTACGATGAATTCTTTGCCGGATTGACTAACCTAAAACACGAGGCAAAAGTGAAAGACATGTTGTTAGCGGTTTGTAATGGTGCAATTGAGACTCTTGTCAAAACATCCCATCAAGTGCTAACAAGCTCTAATTCAAGTTCAGGTTTTCCATACTTGGCTGTTGATAAGGGACTTGTTGCAAAGAAAAAGAAATGTTCTGGGCAAGAGGCATTGTCAATGCAATTTAAAGTAAGGAATTCATTTCACGAGGTTAAACATGGTGGGTGGATTGGAAAACTGTCATCTACCCTGGCAGTGCCAAGCAATAGACAATTGCTTCTGGATGTGACTGGAATAGCTACTTTTGAAATGGTAAGATCTTTCCTTAAAATCCTGCTGGAGAAACTATATGATGGTATGAAAAGATCTACAGATGTTGTCCATGATGCTGTTGTCGACAGTGGTCTTGAGCTTGTCAAATATGTTCAAGCTAGGTCTCCTGTTGTTGCTACTACATGTCTCTCTCTGTGCTTGCGCATATTAGATGCTCCTTGGATTTTGGCTCCCTCGTAGTTCAGTATCTTCATTTCACCATTGGATACTGCACCTTAGGAATGTGCCTTGGCAGGTTCTGATTAACCAAAGAAGGAGCACGATGCTTCTTGCCACAGGAATTTGCGTTCTTACATCTTTTACCCTGACAAATGTATCTCGCTCATTGCTAATCATTTGTGCATGTCAAACGATTGGGTTTCATAACTTAAGATACAAAGGATTGGTATTGTTCGACAGTCAGATAAACAGACGCAGTACTTAAACATACCTGGATCGGTGAGAATCTCCCAAGCAGACATACTGCTATATGTTAATTATAGTTATTTTGTTCTACATGTACAGTAAATTGGTGTTTTGATTTTGATTCTTTATTGTAGAAGTCCAATAAACTTGCTATATCCCATTGTAATGCCATTGGAAGTCATCATTTCAATTTGTGACTACCATGTATACTGATTTTATAAATAAAAATCTCGTTTGATTTACTGTGCTTTGTTTTCTATTGAATTCTTATTTAATCTGGAATACCATATTTCCAGCATACTGAGCCAACAAAGTTTTGTCATTGACAGTAAAACGCACCGTTTCCTTGCGGGTCCGGATTCAATTCGAGCTTGGAGTGTGGGACAAGACCAAGGGTCCTGAAGCTCCTTCGTTTTCTTCCTTCCTGTTCACGAAAATTCCTTCCTTTTCCGTCACATTCCTCCCGATTCCCTCGACTTTGTTCAGAACATGAATATCGACTAGAATAGCAGCAGTGATAACGACAGACGGAGAGTGAAAACAAAAGATGTCTTTGAGAATAAAAGCGGTGGTAGATAAGTTCGTACAGGAGCTGAAAGAGGCGTTAGATGCAGACATACAAGACAGGATTATGAAAGAAAGAGAGATGCAGAGTTACGTCGAAGAACGCGAACGCGAAGTCGCCGAACGTGAAGCCGCTTGGAAAGCCGAACTCTCTCGCCGCGTGGTTCGTTTCTTTTTGTTCCACTATTCAGATTACGATTCTCATGTCGTTTTCACAATTCAATACATCGTCTGGATTGGCCTTTGAAAACAATTGATTAGAGCGAATTGAACTCAGTTTTGAAAACCTCGCATTTCACGAAATTGCAGTTAAAACGCTTTTGCTTGAGTTCTCCCAAAATCACCTTTAAACGCATACATGATGCGTGTTTGTTGAAAAAAAGCTGTGTAATGCCGTTACAGTGTTCCCACGGGGCACTGGCATTGCCAAGCCATCATCTGGGCTTGTTTTGTCCAGGCATTTGTACCTTCACTGACATTGGAATTTTTTTTTTAGTTTTGTTTCAAGTATGTAAATTCAGATGGTATTTAGCTCATGGCCATGCGGGCTGAATGTTTTCCATGAGAAACGTGGACCGATTCACCACATCATGCCGCATAATTCAAGGGGTTGATGTTTAATTCACTTGTGATGTAAGAACCAGAGTAACTCACTTCATAATTTTTGAAGAAGCAATCACTTTTCTATTTAATTTGATGTCTGTAGATGGCCCTAGGGTAGTCTATATCCAATTGACTGTGCTAATTTTCTGTATGTTTGGTTTCTTGTATGATTATTTGATTAACTTCTCAAACATTATTCGTTTTTCCAGGCTGAGATTGCTCAACAAGAAGCAAGGTCGAAGAGGGAGAAAGAAAATTTGGAAAAAGAGAAAAGCGTTCTTATGGGAACTGCATCAAATCCAGATAAACAAGATGGAGCCCTTGAGATTACTGTAAGCGGGGAAAAAGTATCGATGCCTTAGGTTTGCAAAGGCAAAGAAATGAGGCTTTGCAACATATTCTGTAGAGAGGAAAGCTAGAATTCATGATTCTCTGTGCTGGATGTATTCTATAATTTGTATTCGTCCACTTAACTATTCATTTCAATGTTTCAATGTATTCTCTGTGCTGGATGTAAGGTCCTGATTTCGTGTAGCACGACACCGTGCTTGGCTCCCTTTCTTTCCTTTCCTTTTCTGGATGAACTTGCTTCCCTTGTTTAGAAGATAAGCATTAATTCGGTCAGGTTGTTGTGTAAGTTGTGGTCCTCTGATATATTTGCATCACCTGAATTGGTTATGTAGTGCGTCGTCATCGATGTATGCTTTCTTCAAGACTGAGATTCTACTTTCTTGGATTTAGGACTTAAGAGTCGTGAAGCATAGTGTTTCTTTGGTTCCTGGGCGAATCTGGTTTAAAGTTCTCTGTGCTTTCGAGTTTTGAGCGACTGTTTTTCATCATCTTGAATGATTAGAGCATAATCCCATGTAAAAACTTTTTTACCGTCATTGTAACAATGGCGCTAGTCTCACAGGAAAGTTTCCACAGTATTACACTTGATCATCATAATACAATGCGCAGGGATATAATACAATGCGCAGGGATATGCTATTTTGACCTGTGTTAACAATCTAGGTTGAGACAAAATCCAAAATGCATGCCCATTTCATGATGGAGCATGTGTTGCAATGGGATGTTGTACTAATTATACAAAAAGATGACATTTAATCCTCAAACATACAAATTTGGGCAGAATAGAAAACATCTGTTCAGCTAATAAGAAAGGAAAGAGCTGATACTGAATTAAAAAAAAAATACAAGGTAAAACAAATTTTTGGTTCTAGCCAAGGGAAATGAAAGTAATTAACCACAATCAAATCTTCAATGGTGAATGGAGCAGCTGCTAGAACCTAGAAGCCTATAATTCTCTCACTTCAGACGCCTTCCAGAAATTATAAGGCTGAAGGGTAGTGTTTATTGGAATGCTGCAACTCAAACACAGTTCAGCAGATGAAGTTGCTCATACTTCCTGCTTTAACCGGTAAACTAAAAAAATTAAGCAGAATTAATCGTATCTATCAACAATTCAACATGGGTATTAGCCGACTAATTGCATCTAATGCGGATGAATTGGCCCCTTTTGAAATTCTGTATGGAAGAAAATCAACAGCAGCAAATATTCAAACATAATATAAGCCTCCTGAGAAAGAAAATGGAAGAAACTCCAGCTCCACCATTCACAAAATAACAGGTGTGAGGAAATTCCCTATGGTATCTGGCTATCTGCTAAGTTGAATTTGCATCAGACTCCTTTGCAGCTGCCTCTTCCTGAAGTTTCTTTTTCCAGTACTCATCAAGTGGGGGTCCAAATATTGCCTTCCCAGAAACAACTCCAATTCTGTGAAAAGCCATTTGAGTCATTGCCAATGCTTGAGCAATATCTACAACATAATAACATCAAGCTGTCTGAAAAAACTCAGAATGCATTAAGATCCATTCTTCTGGGCGTACTACTGTAAATGATGGATGCAAAATTGGAAACCATATTAACAAAACACAAACACTCTCAAATAAAAGCAGGAAATAAACCCCATATCATCATAACTTTCACAATTCTTTCCCAAAATCGAGCAAAGCGAGTATCCTTTCTTCTGTTTCTAGAAACTGTTTTTTGAAAGCCACATATTTTTCTGCTTGTAAAATTTCACGGTTTCATCTTCCTATAACTTCTGCATATCAAATACCTAAGAAAGGTATGACTATATATGCATCTTCTTTAGTTCTTGGAACAACATTTTATACAAATTCTAGTTCTTAAAAATAGCATCAGATTAGTTATAAAATTACACAATATTCCAGACTTTTCCATGCCAAAGACACTCATATATGATTGTCATTCATCTTAAACATAAGGAGAAATCAATTCTGGATGAATGTTATCCCCAATTTTGCAGTCCATATAATGTAATTAGTTGGATTAGTAGAGCTGAAAATACAACAAATTAACCTCAGGCCTGATAAGAGTTAACCATTAACAAATAAATTACAAGGGATTCGCATAAATTAATTCAAACAGCAGGCCAGCAAACTTACAAACACAATTATGAGTAAATTACAAGGGAATCACATAAAGTAATTCACACTGCAGGCCAGCAAATTTCATAAAGACAATTATGATTTCTTCTCTTATCTAAAATACTGGAGCAAAAACACATGATAGGATAAGCGTATAACAGCAAATGTAATGACATAGCCATCGGTAATCCAAATGAACCAAAAAAAAAATAATTGAGTTGACATGCCAGCTAACTTCGCAAATACAATTATGATTTCTTCTCTTATGTCAAAATCATGGTGCAAGAATAAATTAGAGGATAAGCATAACAGCAAATATAATGACATACCTACCAGATAATGTACATGAAAAAACAATCAAAAGAGTGGTTGGATACGTGATTTGAACCCATCCTGTTTCTATTATTACTGTTCCACAGAATTTTGTTTTATTTTGGATAAAATTGCATATTAAAATTACAAGATGGCTCTCTCAAAATAATCAAAGCAAAATGCTACTCATGAACTAGAGATTCATATCTCAATCCAATATATTCAATGAGCTATAGAACAACAAATAAGGGGGTAAACTTACATAACTGCTCCAATCACCATTGGAAACGATAGGAACCTGCTCCTACCGAACATTTTCAAGCTTCTCTTTTTTATTCTACTCAATGTCTGGGCTTTCCGAACTAGGGTTTTAAAGATTTGAGTACTGTAATTTCATCTGAAAACCGAACCCGGAAATGGATTTTTGCGACCCGGATGACGTGCGGGTTAGGGAGCCCGTTTCTTGAGGTTGGCTGTGTTTCATCGCATGGGTTAGCCCAAGGGCCGAGTATATTTCTTTCTATTTGTTTATAAATCATATGTTTTACTAAAAACATTTGAATTATTCCGTCGTATTTATATTATATTAAATATAAATTAATTTAAATTTAACTTATTTAATAATTATATTAAAATTAAAAATATTAAATTAATATAATTATTAAACAGTTAAATAAATTATAATTGTATTATTTATTTAACTTTTTTTAAGTATTATAACAAATTTCTATAATATTTATGATATAATTTATTCAAATATTAATAAATTTTATATTAACAAATTTCTAATTATCTTTTAATAAATATACTAAGTTCTTTAATATATAAAAAAATATAAAATAAATTCAAGAATCATAAATTAGTTATTATAATATAATTACTTAAATAATTAATTTTGTAATATTCATGCATCAATAGCTTTAATATAAATCCGATACAATTATTAATCTATTAATTTTATTGTGTCATAATACCCATTTAATAATTGTATTACTTTATATCAATTTAAGCTTGTAAATTTCGTGTAAAATTTGTATTGATTTGATAGATGATATCAAAAATTATGGCCCCTAATTTTACTCTACCTTTCATCTTAAGATAGGGCTATAAAAAATGCCAATGGTTTTTATTTTTATTCTTTACAATAAACTATTCTATTTTCATTGTTGACAAGTAAATATTATCACATAATTCCTATTTTCATATCCAACAATAATAAATATTTTGGTGATACCAACTATTATTATATATGTTAATGTCATATGAACATAATTTATTCCGATTCCAAATAATCTCTTGTGACAATTTTGGCTAATGGTAACAACTTACAACACTTTCTCTTTAATTATTCATTTATACATGCAAATCCTACGCTGGACTACTTCGTTTTGAGCTGTGATTACTTCCATTCTTGTAATATGATTCGGCATGATTTATATGAAGACATCTGGTGCTGAATCAAGACACAAACAGAAAATTTATTTAAACAAGAGATGGGTAGAAAGGCAGAAGATCATATCATCTCGGGAAATGAGGGGAACTTAGCTTTCATTCGTGCAGGGATTTAATTCCAGCGACTTTTCTCGGGGACTCAGCTGTTACGTGGAGTTTACGAGGATTACACACGATATCAGTATATTAACAGTTTATTTTGTTGGTGTGATTAATGGGCTGTAGAGTCAAGCCCTTCAGGCTGACCCACAACACAGTTTTGTGCCACTATAAATAAAATATAGTTGTGCTTCAGCAACTAACTTTTGTTTTTGGCTTCATACGAGAGCTTGGTCCTTCTAATTAGTATCGGAATAAGGTTTTAGGTTCGAGACTTGGTATGTGGCTGGGAGGCGATTGTTAGAATTTAATTTTAATAATTTTTTTAGAGATTTATTGTTACATGAGATTTAATTTCTCTTAGTAACTCGCATACGAATCTCCTACTTTCACTGAAAGAAGATTATTAAAATTTAATGTTAATAATTTCTTTGAAAGACTTGCTATTGTATGAGGTTTAATTCTAACAATTTTTCTTAGAAACTCGTAGTTATGTGACGCTTATGAAAATTATAAGTGACATCATTTAGAGATTCGTTGTTATATGAGGTCATAGGTTTGAATCTCTTAAGTGTTACTGGGAGGAGTTTGTTGTGACTTAATTTTAATAATTTTTTATTAAAACTTGTTGTTATGTGAGGTTTAATTCTAACAATTTCTTTTAGAAACTCTTTGTTATGTGAGGTTTATGGGAGTTACAAGTGATATCGCTTAAAGACTCGCTGTTGTATGGGAGTTACTAGAAGTTTAATTCTAATAATTTCTCTCAGAGATTCATTGTTATGTGAGGCTTATAAGGGTTTTTAGAGACTCATTATTATGTGAGGTTTAATTTTAATAATTTTTCTTAGAGAGTCGTTATTATGTGAGGCTTATGAAAGTTACAAGTGACATCATTTAAAGACTCACTGTTATATGGGGTCACAGGAGGTTTAATTCTAAAAATTTCTCATAGAGACTTATTGTTATGTGAGACCTATAATGTCATGCCCCAACCCGTGAATCCCACACGTAACAATCACTACAAATTCTCAAAGCATACTCAATTACCCTGGAATACACATTGAAAACCTGTAAGGCCTTTGAAAATCCTGTTTTCAAAACAAATATTTTAAGCACTTCAAATAATTCCTTTTAAACTACCTAAATTTTGTAAAGTTTCTCGAATCAATCTCAATCAATTCAAAGTAAATAAACCGATTTATAATCCACAAAGTAAATCATTGAAAAAATATATATATATATATATAAACTTTGGTAAAAATATTAATAATAAGTTTTATCATTAATTACAAAGTATATTTACAAAACTTGAAACATCAGTATAAAAATCACAAAAAATCAACTAACCCCAGTGGATCTAGACTAAATTGGATGTGAGTCGAGCTAAAATGTTACCTAATTTCTCTTAAACTTTGAGGTATCACCACCACACCGATGCACTCTAATAGCTTGCTTACTTTAAAACTAAATGGGGAATGGGGGTGAGTATATGAAATTATACTCAGTGAGTGAATTAAAATATTATAACTAATTATACTTTTCAATATAGAAATTTACAAAATAAAACATTCATTTTAAAATACAATACAAAGATTTGAAAATCATTTCAAAAGCGATTTTATTTAAAACATTTGATTAAATTAGAAAATATGAACAAATATAAAGTCATTGGGCTGTCCACTCTTCCTGGCGGTCACCATGAGCTTGGGAAATCCTGAGATCGACAGTGGGTTTTGCATGCAGAAGAAAATAATGATGTTTTATAAAAGTTTAATTTTAAAATATAAAGAATAAAACTGTGCATGATTTAGTAAGAAAATCAACCCACCACTGACGTTGGCCTTGAGTAGTCATATGATGACATCCGTGACTAACCTCGATAAGATTTTTAGGTGGTCGAATTAAATATCAAAATCTCAACAACATCACACCTTATACCAACCCCCACCTGTGGACCTCCACTCACCTAGTAACCTCTCCCCAGGTCACCCTAGACTACTACCCTGTAGCTATAGTAAACAATAATCTCAGTCATCGTGGCTATAATCACAAATATGCATACATATATCCATACAATTCGCAAAGTCACAATAATCATATAATCAATCATGATTTCATCACATCATAAAAAGTTATGCAACAATGAAAATTCGATCATCATTGGCCTCTAACAGTAAGTTATAAATATATTTTATTTCAAATTATATATATATATAAACAAGTATATAAAACAAAAGCAATAAAAATATGAATTTAACTTTATAAAATATTTGCAAATATTTAAGAATATCTAAAGTTTGTTTTAAAGTGATAGAAAATATAAAATGTTCACTCATTTTTAAGGCATGAATTAGACTTGTATACATGTAATGTATTCTAATTCGGGCTTTAAAGTCGACTTATATACATAATTAGATAAAATTCTCGTTTCTTGACCGATTATACATTTTCTATCATTTTAAAATCACATTATAGCCTAACTAACATGTTTTAACTTAGTTTAATAATTTTAATGAATGAACCCTTATTTCTCGTCGAAACAGTAACTAGAACACTGTTATGATTTTTTCTTATTTTTTGAATTCAAGTTTTTAGCTACTTAAACATTTACCTAACTTCTTTACAGCCTAATTAATATATAACAACCTAAATTCTCGTAATAAAAACTAATTTAAACTCACAGATAAACAGTGATACCCAAAATTTTAAAAATCAATAGAATGCAAAATGGAAGCTTGGGAGGGGTTAAGTTTGTTGCCATTTGCCTCACAGTACTTTTGGATTGCTTTTACTTCACCTAGAACACAGAAAACCCTAAATTGGATCCCAAAACCCTAGCTTTCTCCTTGCGATTTTTGCTCCTCTATCGATAAATTGAAGCCACTAGGAAGTTTAGAACATAAAATGTGGTGGGCTTGTGAGAGCAGAGAAGGGACCATAGGAGGAGAAGAGAATGAGAAGGAGAAAGGGAGAAAAATGGTGAGGGGAGGCGGTTTAACCTCTATTTATAAAAAAGGATGAAATTATCATTTTGCCCTTAAGAAAGGTAAAGAAGAAAATTCTAGATGAGGGTAAAATAGTCATTTCACAAAGATTTTTACCTATTCAGTCCAATGAACCATTTTTCGTTCAAACAAATTTGGGGCCAAAATTTTTCAAAGAGCACCTCAAAATTTCGTTCGAACGTATTACTTAAATTGCATATTTTCACTTGAATCCTCCCCTAAATTGAAAAATATTATTGAGGTCCCTACGTTTATGACATCAAAACTCAATTTTAACCAAATTAAATTCTCAATATAATTGTGAACCGTGATGACATGTCAATTATTTATAAGATGGGCACAATTACATGCATAGGAAAAATAAAAAATTTACCATATTGCCCTGAAAGTTTAGTTACGAGACTCACATATAGTGATTTTTAGAGACCATTGTTATGTGAGGTTTAATTTTAACAGTTTCTCTTAAAGACTAGATATTATATAAGGTTTAATTCTAACAATTTCTCTTAAAAACTCGTAGTTATGTGAGGTTTATGAGAGTTACATGTGTTATCATTTAGAAACTTATTGTTATGTAAGGTCACAAGATCGAGTCTCCCTGGTATTACTGGAAAAAGTTTGTTGTGATTTAATTTTAATAATTTCTTTTAAAAATTCATTGTTATGTGAGATTTAATTTTAATAATTTCTCTTAAAGACTTGTTGTTATGCAAGGCTTATGAGAGTTACGGATCACATCGTTTAAAGACTCATTGTTATACAGGGTTATAGGAGATTTAATTCTAATAATTTCTCGTAGAAACTCGTTGTTATATGGGGCTTATGAGAGTTATAGGTGACATTGATTCATTGTTATGTAAGGCTTACAAGGGTTATAGGTGCCATCAACTTCTTGTTATAGGAGGGTCACATACGACATCGTTTAGAAACTTGCTATTATATGGAGGTCACAGGAGGTTTAATTCTAATAATTTCTCTTAAAAATTCATTATTATATGAGGCTTATAAAGATTATAGGTAATATTATTTAGAGACTCGCTATTATATGATATTTATGAGAGTCACATGTGACATCATTACATTGATAGTCTATTTTGTCGGTATAGTTCATAGGGCTTGTCTTAAGGACTCGCTATTACGTGAGGCTTTTGAGAGTCACATGTGATATCAGTGCATTGATAGTCCATTCCGCCGGTGTGATTTATGGAACTACACTGCAAAGCCCCTTAGATCCATCTACAGCACGCATAGACGTAGAATTCTGTGCTACCACAAAAAAATACATTGTACCTTAGCTATCAACTAAAGCTTTTGGTCAGATGGTGGGGCTTCATCCTTACACTTCTGAAAGAGAGGAGATCATATCATCTCAAGCAAGTTGCAAGATGCTACGGTCTGTCTTAATTCTGAAACGCGTATGAGCTCTGACTTGGTCTACCAAAAAGATTTAATGAACATTTGACTATAACAAAGCTGGTAGGTAAGAGTGCCTATTCACATTGCCATTAACCCACAACACTATTAGTATTAACTATCGAAAGTGCTTCGTTTTGTTCCTATCAATTTCCATTATCGTTTAGTTTGCTAGTTAATGTTGTTTTTGTTCTTGATCTCTCAGTACTACTACTCAAATTTGTGCATTGCTACGAGATCTTGACACGATAATCTAATTACACTACATCCCCACTTACCTCAAGTACACTAGGTTTAGATTAAATATTACATTTACATGTAATTTGGGAATCATGCATATGCATGGTTGTGGTTGGCTTACTATTAGCCAACAGATAAAGTTCATCCCAATAATCAAATTAAGGACAGGTACATTAAAGCAGCGTCATCGGCGAGAATTGTCAAAAAGCTAGCTAGTGCATTATTTATGGTCCACTAATGGAGGGAGTAGAGTCAATATAGAATTCATTTTCATAGCAAAACCTCAATTTTCTTTCCGTCTTCTGGAAAATATTGAACTGAATTCACACATTTATTAAAACGAAAACATGTGAAGTACTTCCACTGTTGCTTAAATTTATATCCTGAAATATTTTTATGACTATCGTTGTTTACTTTATAGAGAGCAACTGTAGTACGTGTCGCAATTCCATTACATTTTAATGAACAAAACAGAATAATATATTAGAATATTACTGTAAATGCTGTCCAAAGTTGATTTCTGCGTTGTTGCTCCTATCGGACACCTGACAAGACTTTATCACTTACTGTTAAAAATGTTAGTTAACTCCTGTCTTGATTAACAACAAAGAGTGCCTAGTTATTTTTCATCACTCCCAAGTGAATGATCACATTATTCATTAATGTCTAAAGGGGACAAACTTAAAAAAGTCAGCGTTCAATTCACGGTCAGATCAATCTCAAGCCTTATTGTTACTTCTTATATGTGTGATCCATAGTTGATCCACGAATCAAAAGATGGGTGATTAATTCGGAAGTTTGCAAGAGATCATTACATGTTCAAAGATTGAGAAGATGTGGGCTAGCTTTTAGCGCTCTAGGTTGCCTTTTTCTGAGTCAATAACTTATGCAAGTATGGAATATGCATTGAGTCAATATTCGGTGATTTCAGCTGCATTTTTCTTTTCAATTTTATTATTTTCGACGAGTAAATACGTATAATCTTGCAAGTTTTTACTAAGTATAGCAAATATTCGAAATACAATCAAAATATAGATCAACAGATGCTGCCAAATCACTGATGAAATACAACAAACATACTATTTCATTACCGAAATTATAAATGATCCTTGTCGTTTGTATATGATTAACAAATATTACATAATCCAGAGCTTAGGAATACAAATAACCTCCGGGTTTTTAAAAACTCTAAGATAATAATAAGTTTTCTCATGGCTTGTGCTTCTGGGTGTAGATATAATCAACATGAGCAGCAAGAGTCCTCCTCGTCAAGCACTCATCCTCTCCAACTCCTTCACAGTTTTCATCCACGCTCTCAGCATCCGCACCCTATCAGAACCCATATCCAAATCAACATGATAAACAAGTTGATCAAGACATATAAGCATGTCTCGATTATGTATGATAATAAGAAAAGAGTGTAAGATTAAGCTAACCTGTTGCGTCTTCGCCGGAGAGTTATTGTTCTGATAGGCCGGTTCCGGGCGGGCAGCGAAGGTTAGCGTGGAGAAGAGAAGGAGAGCAATCACGAAAAGGGTGGCAACCTTAACCTTAGCCATGGCTTTAATTAATTGCTTTTGCTCGAAGAATTACAGAGAGATGAGAGAATATGATAAGAGACTGAGAGACACAGAGAAGGGAGAGATATGGGCTGAATTTATAAAGGGTGGATGAGACTAGAGTAGACTAAAAATGAATGAAGTGTGAACTTTGGAAGTTCGAGCATACTTTTTTAAATACACATCAGAAAATTATATTAAAATAGACGGTAAATATTCTAAAAAGCTCTTATTTTGTATGTTATTTAAAGGAGAAGATAAGGATAACGAGATTATGATATAATTAATAATAAATAATTTAGATTATATTTTATTTTTTAAATTTATATTATAAAATATAAAATTAATTTATAAATTTTATTAAAATTTAATTTGAACTGTTTATCATTAATTATACTATATACGAATTTCTTTTTAAAAATTAAAGATGAAAAAGGTGAAAAAAAAACTTAATCCTGAATATTAATACCATTTGCGGGGCTTGTTTTTACAGTAAAAAATTAATACTTCAGCCAATGATGTAATATTTATATGAGATTAAAGTTGAGTAGCTCGGCTATGCCAAATTGGTGGTGGACAATAATATATAATAGACAATTGTTTAATCAAATCAAGTGATTAATTAGTTATTAATTGTTAATCTAATAATTGTCTAAGAAAATGAATGTTGTCCATCGACATGTCAGTAATTTTCTAGAATGCTAATTTTCTTAGCGGTGCTGAAGAATGAACCATGATTTAAGTTACAATGACAAGTTGGAATGAATGAGTGCATTTGACAATTCTCGAGACTTTTAAACATTCTAAAGCAATTCGGTTGGCTATTGACTTTACAACACTTGGTTCCCAAAATCACTTACGAAACTAGTGGCAATGTTAGAATCTACTTTATATAATTATTATTATTTTTTTAATGTAGTCCTTTGTATACTAATTGCAAATCCAACACATTCAAAATAAACTTGTCTCGATCAATTTTCTTTTATATACTTCAAATTTATTGGTATGGTCCTTTATGGTTAGTCATTTATTGGCTCAATAAGATTTAATCTTATAGGTTGCCTAATTGTTAAGCAGTATTCTTATCATATAAACTAATAAAGAATGACTCGATCGATCATCATCTTCATTTGCGAGAGCTTCCTAAATATGAGGAGGGGAAACATGAGAAAGAACGAAATTAGAGCCATATCTAAATAAAGAATTTAGAGGATTATTGCAAATAGTTTCATGAATGGATGATGAAAAGAAAGTTTGATTATATCAAATGGGTAGTAATTAGAAGTAACAGATGACGAATACAAGTGGGCGGTCAAAGCAGGCAGTATATCGAGGGATCTTTTGCTTTGTTTAGTAAGAGCGACCGAAGACGAGAATAAGGTAAATTAAGAACGCATATATGAGAGAAAAGTAAACGAAGGAAGGAAACATTGAATAATACTTGCAGCCGGAAGAGAATATAGCGAAGGCCGAAAGAAGACGGAGTCAAAAGCACTTCCAGCAGAATTCCTTTCGGTTGGTAAAGAGAGCGTTGGTGAGACAAGCTGAGTGTTTTCTTTGATCGAAATTCCTACTTTTCTCTCTCTGATCATGATTTAGCTGCTGCAATATTCTTTGGTTTAGAATAACTGGAAACTCTACGAGGTCAAAGTACTGACATTCCGACAAAAATATTAATTACTCTCTTACCTTTTTGAATTAAGGTATGGCAGAGCTTACATTTTATAATATTTTCTATATACTCATAATTAAACAACTATTTTTGGCCCTAAAAAGTGATTAAACTGCTTACTATCGTCTTATTATTGTCTGCGAATCACAGTTTAATTATTGCTAACAAGTTCTTTTAAGTCATTGATTTCACAATAATTGGCATTCCTGTTACATGTGAACAATAAAATGAGCAGTACAAAGTACAAAGATCTTAATTGACAGCCTTGAGCATGGAATCTTACTTTATCCATGTTCAAGAAAAAACGTGCATCAAATCACGTTTTTCTGTCTTCAATTCTTGGGCATGCACACTTTATGGGTGTGTGCGTGTAACAGTTAGTTTGATCACAATTCAAATGAAATTCCAAGGTTATCAGAATGTGGTCTGCCTCATATATATGAGTGAGTGGCCTATCAAAGTCGCCGACAACGCAAATCTATCTTTATCATTCACCCAAGCAGACGATTCGATTCTTTTTCTCACAGTGAGAAACTAAGAATCCATGAGCAGTTCCCTAAGACTTTAATTTAATAAAAGATGCTTTATTGTATGAACTCGGAAAAGTTTCAGTGCTATATAGCTTATTGATTATTTGCAATTCTCTGTGATTTTGATCTCTGACGTTGGAGGAAAGGAAACTCAAAGCTAATCAAAAAACGATCTCAAGTCTTCCCTATTTCGTGTTCAATTTCATCTGTCGTGGGCTCCATGCAAGAGATAAAATATATGAACAACTTACTGATACAAGGTTTTACCTTTCCCACTTCTGCATAATTTCTAGCTTTATTTATGAAAGTAATAGAATTGATTTAACCAAATCATGTAAACAGAAAGAAGCATATATATCTTTGAATCTGTGCTAGCTAGTCCACACCAGAGACTGTTTGTATTATATGACTAAATTTACAGGCTATATGTCTTTTTCCGGTTTGTCTCATTTTTCACTCCTTGACTTAGTCGTTTCTAGTGCTTCTCCTTCACGCACATATCTTTCAAGATTTCGACTGTCGGTAGAAAAAAGGCTCACTCTTGTCGTATTTCTGCATCAGATTCGGACGTAGAGCTGCAAGAAAACAAGAGCCAATAGCTTCGAACAGACGGAATGAAAAGTATCAATCAAACAATCGGGAATTGGCTTGCGTCAACGACAATGCAATAATAATTTAACCATTGTTGCATAATTGAGCTACTGATGTATAACTTCACATCAAACATTTAACATAGTCAAAAAGAGCTTATAT
This sequence comes from Swietenia macrophylla, assembly GCA_032401905.1. NCBI lineage: Eukaryota > Viridiplantae > Streptophyta > Magnoliopsida > Sapindales > Meliaceae > Swietenia > Swietenia macrophylla. The sequence continues at coordinate 5,550,249 of CP135560.1, read as the reverse complement.
AATTGCGTGTCCATTCTAGTGTAAACACTAGTCTCTCGCAGCTGATGCCGAAAACGTGCTTCTTCCGCACAAAAACTCTGTGAAGAAGACAATGATTTTGATAAGGATTTGTCATAATCGAGAAAAAGTCTTGTGGGGTTTTATCGTGCATGATATTCCGGTCTCTTGCGTCCCACCACATTACGAACCTTATTTTGGAAGGAAATGACTTGCAATTAGTGTAAACAAAGTGTTTGATCATTGATTCGAAATCTAAAATCCTGATCAAAGATAAAATTTATAGCTTAATTAAATTATAGACTTTATGTCTTTATCCTATGCTACAATTTGTTTTCTTCTTCTTGGGTCATATTGATACCATCTCTGGATTGTTGGACCAGCTTTGTGGAGCCATAGCCATATCTGCAAGCAACGTAAGGATGCTGTAAGCAATGAGGCTAGCCTACATTGACTCGCATATAAACTATATTTTGCAACATTCCAGTATCTGGTTCTGGGATCTCTCTCAGTCTTCATCTTAAAGATCATAAATTTGACTTTCCAAGTAGTTAAAGTTGTATAATTAATTCTCAATACCAAAAGAGTGCCTATAAATTAAGAAAAAAAATTTAAAAAAAAAAAAAGAAAAAAAAAGCCTAATAGCTAGTGCATATTTATATCATGTCATAAAGCATAATAATATTATTAATAATTATTAATTGTTATTATTATAAGCAGCCTAATACTTTCACTTATACTGCTTGGGCTTGGGCTTGGGCTTGTAATGTTTCATCGGCTTGTCCGAATTAATTAGCTAATAATGTAAGACCTCTAATTTCTAATATAATTACAAGTATATCTTATACTATCGAGTTTTTATACAATTTTAGAAGTAAATTAGTTATATTGTTTAATATGTGCTAATTTTTAATAAAATTCACTCATTATTTTTACTTATATCTTACAATATTTTTAAACATACTTTAAATTTAATGGTAAAAATATTTTTAATTATTGATTTGTTCTTGATTTTTATTGACTATGTTTATAATATATTAAAAAATATATAATTATCATGTAATATTTTAAAAATTAGCACTCACTTCTTAAATGGTCTAATATTTTTTCTCATTTGAATTGTTTAAATGTAAAAAAATATTAATATTATAAAAATAAATGACGATTGATTCACATTAATTAAAGTCAACTAAACTCTCATAGATTCGTAATTTAATATAATAAGTTAATCCTTAAGTATAATTTAGACAAAGATTGGCTAATGAATTAAGCATCATTGTACCTTAACTAAATGAATGTACTAATTCTTCTTCTTTAACTAACTCTATCAATCAACTATACTCTTTCCCTTTGATCTTATTTATTTTCTTATTCTTAACTCAAAATATGGGTATTATATCTCTAAATATATATATATATATTCAAACAAGGTAAAGGGCAAGCTTTTTGTAATTCTTCTAAATTATAGTAGCACTCCTTGATGGTGGGTAATTTTTTTATGGAGAACACCATCTTCATGAATAAAGTATTGCTCTAAAAGTTGGTGCCATCATCACATCCGTGTTATTTGTAAATTTAATTAGAATATAATAATTGTAATCTGCAAAAGCTTACAACACTAACATTGCATTAATTAACCATTGATTTTTCAAACGAAATTGTTAAAAAAATATTTGTGATTGCTCGTGTCATCGCAATAGATATATTTCTAGTTTTGTACTTTCCTTGGCATTTTTACCCAAGTATCCTTCAAAGTAAGCCAAAGAATTAAGCCTAATGGCATCTTGAAGATTTTGACAATTTTCTTTTCATATAAAATAGAAATTAGTTAATCAATAACCTTCCCTGTAGCCGTGGCTAGGTGTTTCCATTCAATTTAGACAACAAATATCCCTGTTCTCGTTATGTCCAGAATTTTTCAGAACCGGCGCTATTGTGTTGGGAATCCGGCATCATTCCACCCTGCGGTTCAGCCACCTACGGAAAACGGCTGTGTCTCCGCATGCAAAAAGCTCGATGGAGTGGCGGCATGGCTCGTCAACGGTGTTGCAGCTGTGTTTTTCACCTCTCTAGAGCTGTGCTCTTGCTTTAAAGTTGACACCATTGGCGATTCTGATGATTCTAATTACTTGCCACTAATTTGCAGCAACGACCATCAATCCCCGGCAGAAGGAAAACACTGTGGAAGCTCCTCAGAAATTTAAAAGGAAGGGAGATTAACAAAGATCTTTGCCAATTGATGTTATGGGTCTCCTTAAAATGTATTTCAGGAGTGAGATTTGTGACACTGTATAAACTATAGAATTATTGGTATAAGATGGAATGAAATCCATATAATATTTGTTATTAGAAGATAATCGATTATATTTCTAATTATTATTGAGTTAAGTTAATTTTTTATCTTAAATTATAAATTTATCGTAAAATAAAAGATCAAATGATCGATTCTCTCTCGCATTATTTTTTTATATGCATAAAATTTAATTTAAATTTTATTTTATCGATATATTGAAGAAAAGCATTTACAAATTTTACTTAAACTTTTATTATAATATATGATCAAGACTATTAACTATAATCTTAACCCATCTAATGACTCTTGAAATGTGATGCTGTTTATTTATTTGTTTACTTTTTTTGTTAGGAATTAAAAAAAAAAACCACAAGTGATCGGTTTTGTCCAGACGACAATCAATGAGAAAGTTGTATTTTCTGCTCTTGCAATTGTTAGGTAAACGTTATCATCAATTGCCATGTTTCACGTGATTAAATTATATTTTTCCATGGATTTAACTCTTTATATACCATAATAAATTGTTGAATTTTAATTTTCTTTTTATGTATTTTTAGAACAATTATTATGTAGAATAAGGGGCAACTGACAAAATTGATGCCATAAAACCATGGCCACAGCGGTTCTGCCCAGAAATGCGTGTACATGTACATTGTTTTATAAGCAATCAATTCAGTCAACATCGGTGGTTAAACATACTTCAACGAGGACATATCCTATGGGACCAATAATTAAAATATGCCCTATTTATTTGAATTATTGTTGACATCAATTTAATGTTAAAGGTTAAGCCGTAAACTTTGTTCAACTTATATTTATATATGGTGCATGACTCGTGACATTACCTATCATTTTCATCGATTAATTTAAATCAACAGATATTATTGAAAACTTTTGTAAAGATGAAATAATTTAAGTAATTTAAGTAACATCGTAAAAAAATGTTTAATTATGAGAATGGATAAATAATTTTTGAAATGTAAAGAAAAAGTTTTGACGTTGATTTGATATTGTAAGAAATTATTTATTATCTATGAAGAACTTAAAGATAGAGAGTTGTTTTCTTTTCTTCTAATGTTTAAATAGTTATCACATAATTTTAGAAAAGAATAAAGATATTTTTGTGGGACTTTTAGCATCCAACAAAAAAATTTTATTCAAAGATAGGATTTCAGTAAATTTCATTGTCCAAAAAGAAATTAAAGATAGTACTTTTGATTGTCTTTTGAATTTAATCAAAATCATTTATCATTATTTTAATTGTCTAGTTAATTTTATGGGTAATATTATAAATATAAATTATATATATATAAATTTAAATAAATTGATATAATTTGAGAAGAGTGAAAATACATTTAAATTTCTATTATATTATATTAATTTACATGTAAAAAAATAAAAATTGGTATTACATTTCAAATGCATTTCGATCACTTTCTTTATACTATTTGTCCAAAAAAAGAACATAGAATTACGGTCAAGAATGCTATAAGCCCATTAAAGCATTAATATGATAACATACATGCAACAATCTTTTGTATTACATCAATCAATCGGGAAGCAGAAGGAGAAGATTCAGAAGAGCATGTAAGAGTTAGAAATTCAGTAACTGCTTTTAGACATTGAAGTAACACAATCACACAAATATGGTCTATATATGTCTAGTATCAAACGCAGTAAATTGAGATCAAGCACCGGCTTGGCATGAACAACATACCACTCAGATATGTATGCAATTCGTGTGTGAAGTATTCGATGAATATGGGCAAGAATTGTCGAGCTATATATACCCCGTCATCAGTATGGATGCTATGCAATAGAAAAGGTTACCCTTTAATTTGAGCCAGCTCTCCTTTTTGTTCATAAATTAAGAAAATATCCCTTTCTTCAACTTCTAACAAAATGGTATGGCAAGAGTGCGCAATCCCCTCTCAAAATAAATGCCTAGTTTAGGAAACTGGGAATGTTTAGATGGGAATTATATAGCTAGCTTTTACTCTGTTTGATTCTTCTGCAAAATATAGGTAAAAACATCTTTATGAAGGAGGTATCTTACGCATGAGACCTACTTCAAAACATTATGCAATAAACTAGAGGATGGGATGCAGTTGCCCGGAGCTTTTTCTTTCAACCAATCATACATTGGTATACAGAATGGAAGGATTTGTCAGCTGCCACTTTAATTTGTTGTTAAGGCAAGTACTAATAACAGAAGAATATTCTCTGAACTAATGGAAGAAGAACGTTAGTTTATTAGTTATGATGTTTATTATAACGCGCATAAAGTATTCTACAAGACGTTCTTCCTTCATGGCAGAGAGATGGTAAGCATGATATATAGGTAAAAGAGAAAAACAAAAGCATCCTTCTGCCCATATTTTGCGATCAGGGTAACACTTCAAAGTGTCCCGGCCGGCCTCGTGCTCACCATTTGCTGTGCATCAATTGTAAGTTTGGCTTTTAGGGCTTCTTTTCCACCTAATTCAATTATGAAGACTAATTAATTAGTTCAACGTCTTAAACTAGATACAGGATTTTGGCAACAGCCTGTAACTGCTATTCAAAACGACAGCTTACTGTCTACAAATGTTGCTCAAAACACAGCAGCAAGAAAAGCAAACTGTGGATTTAAATATTCAGATACGACATATATGAACATACAATCGTGTACAAGTAATGTGGACTTTGAATTGTTTTATGGCTATTGGCTATTGTGGGAGGGCATGTAGCTCGCGCCATGATATAAAACATAATATCGATCGCCATTACATCGCAATCACTTCGATTTTTTACCGAACGTCACCTGATACTGATAGCCATGAACTTCTCCCATTTTCTATTTTCCAATCCTCTTGAAAAATTCCAAATCACCATCAATCATTGCAGCCTGGGTCGGTCACTGTAGCCAAACCAAACACGTTTCTCCACGTCAGCACTTTCCAAACAATTGACTTCTCACACTTTCGGCTTATCATGATAAGACATGTGTTGCGTGTGGACCCCGCTATTTTGTTTCTTCATGACTAAGCTATGCAACCACTCTTATCGGGGACCCAGCAGCTTATGTCACCCGCGTGTTGCTTTTGAAAAGTGAGTTAACACTTCAACCCCACCATAGTGCCACTTGACTCAAAAGTTAGCCCATGTATGCATACGTTCTACGCGTATAATACGGTTTCGGAGAAAAAGTACCACTAGATCAGTATTCGTCACGCTCCACGTGGGCTCCACCTAGGGTCTAGACTTTGCCCATAAATATCGGCCGCCCACGCTACATTTCTTCCCTTTCCTTCTCCTTCCTTCCTCCCCTGTCTATTTAGCGATTTCTCAGCCATGTTGTCCGCTTTTCCGGCCATGTTCTCATCGGAAACTATGATCGGAAACCATTTTCCGACATTTGAAAGTGGGTTCAGGCCGTGGGACTGCCAAGAGCCATTTTCAGCCCCCATCCAATCACCAAAACCTGTGGTTTCAAGTTCTTCGGATGAACTGAACCAGAACCAAACTAACTCAAACTCTGCTCCAGATGAATCAAACCCGTCCGTTTCCGTCATAGACGAGCGGAAACGTAACCGCATGATATCGAACCGGGAATCAGCCAGGAGGTCACGCATGCGTAAACAGAAGCATTTAGAAAACCTAAGGAACCAGGTGAGCCGCCTTAGAGTGGAGAACAGGGAAGTAACAAACCGGTTGCGTTTTCTCTTGTATCATTGTCAACGTGTATGGACGGAAAATGATCGGCTTCGGTCCGAACATAGTATGCTCCGACAAAGACTATCGGAAATTCGTCAAATTTTGGTTAACCGGCAACTGCAACAGTTCACGTCCGCATGGCCATGCAATTCTGCAATCACGAGTGAACAAATCCCATCATTAATCACATAATTTAACTACTATAAGGGTTTCATTAAATCTAAAGCAGAAACAAAGAGTCATCTCTCTTTCTCCAACTCTCTCTCTCCCTATCCACATATAAATATGTAACTAAGATTAGCCGTTAAAGCAAAGAAAAATGGTGGGGTTTTCGGTGATTTTTAGAAAACCGGGGTACTTACTGCTATTATTATTATGTATAAAACTAGTTAGTGTTTTTGTTTCGGAAAGCATTTTCTGTTCTGCTTTTATTGTTGGCATTAAAATATATGGCCTGTTCAAACTCTGGTTTCATTGTAAAGTGCAAATAGTATAATGCAGTGTCTGCGAGTCATTTCATTGAAGCATTTACTTGGAAGCGCTTCCAAGATTCCAAATTATGTCGTGCTTTTCTATGATAGACCTCTTTTGCCGGATTACGTCAAAATCCATGTACTTGAAGTGTCTCGAATGCCCTTCATTCGCATTTAATTATCATAATACAAAGCCAAATGTTTGGGGGATAATGTTGTCGTTTTCGATTGTAGAAAGGTTAATTTGGGTTGACGCTTAATTGCACCTCTCTTTGCATCTTCAGAAAAGAATCTACAACCAATCAATAATTGACAAATTGGCCATTAAAGGGCAGTATGGTAATAGGCATTCATCCATCAACCCACTAAAGAAAGTTGTGGACAGGAGTCTATCACAGGCAGCGAATATCTCGTCTTCATATATAAGATTATTGAGCAAAATCCAGCTCTCATTTCCGCTCTTTGATTCTTCTTTATGAATGATTTTGATCGGTTTTGGATTATGTAGAAAGTCTGTTGGAGCTTTAATTCATTCACATTAATAAAGTGTTTAATGGCTTAATTACCCCTTAATTGAATAAAAGCAATTTAATGGGGGGGCCACAAATCGTAATCAAGGACGTAATCCAATGAATAATTCACTCCATTTATAATGTCACTGAATAAAAGTATAGGTTTAATAATGGGCAACAAAGTAGCATTAGCATAGTATTTATTTATTTTTTTTTTTTTTTTTCGTTTAGTTGAATTGCTCCTAATATGCAACAAAAAAGTTAATGTGTTAGGCTATAATGAATATTCCTCGCATATTACTTTAGCAAAATTTATTTTTTGTTATTTTTTATATTTTAACATACATATAAATATAAGCAATTCTTGCATTATCGATTTGAAACTTTACATTGTAGACGAATATATTCGATGCTTTATTTTTGCAAGTATAATATTAAACATGTAAAATTAGAATACGCATTTATAATGAAATAATAAAATGAATAATTATTTTATAATTATTATGATAATATGTCACAATAATTAAAATACGAATTTAATACTTTAATTTTGTAAATATGATATTTTTATAAATAATAATTAGGTAAATACTTCAACTTAAACGTGTTGTTAAAAAAATAGACCATTAAAAAATTTTATACATATGAAACATGAATTCCAATTTTTACTTTTACTTGAAGAGTTTCACCACACTAAGTAACCACTTAGTCATCTCATCTCTCTTTCCAGCATAAAATTTGTGTGTCTCTGATGAAAAATCCATAGCCATTATTGGGAAAGACTTTGATTGAAGACTTGAAAAGAGTAGGTAATTCTTGGCATTATTAACCATAACACCGTCAAAGACTTGCGTTTGCAGCTCTCTTGCCTGTATAAGCCACATGCATGGATAGGTAATTGCGAAGAAAATTTTAAATAAGTTAATTTTATCGTATCAATATAAATAATTTGATAAAATTATTTAATTAATAAAAAATATTTATTTATAAATAAATAATTAAAAATAAATTTTACTTTTAATTAATGTAATGAAAAAATTATAATATTTATTTTTAATTTTTTTATTCATAATTAATAAATAATTTTTTTTTATTGACTAGATGATACTACGCGTCACTTGTACTGATATAATAGAATTTTTAATAAAAAAATTTTAAATAAAACAATATTATCGTAAGTAATATGATAGAATCATATAATTAATAAAAAAAATTTATTTATTAATTATAAATAAAAAAATTTATTTATAAAAAAAATTATTTATGTAATTTATTTTAATTTTTTTATTTAAAATTAATAAATAAATTTTTTTTATTAATTTTACAATTTTGCTACGCAACCTCTATTTACATTATAAAACCTCTTCTCGTTTCTCATAAAGCGAAGGAGGGCTAATGCCTTTTCTTTTCCAAATTCCAATGTTAAAAATTAAAAGCAAGCTTTGATTGATCGTGTTTGCCAGCCAGAAATGGGGGGTAGGTTGGGATTATAACCCATATCAAAAGGCATTTCTTCGGGGCACCAATGTGTCCTCACCCTGTCTCCTCCTTTTAAATTCTTCATTAACAAGTTTAAATAATTCAAAGGACTCAAAATCTTGATTCAAAAATCAAAAGTATACAAGCCAACTGTCTCATCTTCGACCGTCGGTCATATGCCCACATATAAATATTGTACTCGTGGATGTTTCTGGATCCCTCGTTCCAATAATATCACTAGTTATTGTGACTAATTATAAACAACATCAATGAACCATAGCTTTAAACTTCATTATGAAATGGGTCCCGACTCCGATAAGAATCAGATAGCGTGGTCCTATCTCTGCTAATCACGTATAAATCCGATTTCGTTTGCAGCCATAGATGCGATCATCAAAGTAGGGACAAGACCTCATCATCATTATAGATAATGTTGAAGGGATAATTACAAAGATTAATTGAAACGAGATTCCTTCCTTTAGTCATTAGTAATATTATTGGTTCAGAGCATTTTCAATTTTGATTTTTTGAAACCTTAAGTTATTCCTATGTCCCAAAAGTTTATTAGGTTTCGGGAATACGTGGCATGAAATTCTATAAGCTTTAAAACACATGTAACACATCCAACAAGATGAGTTTTGAATTGAACGTATGAACAGAACAAGTTTTGTCTCTCCCTGTAAAGTGGGAACTTGCTCGAAACTACTAAGACATCAACATCGTACAATCTGTGGGCATACATACATACATACATACAAACCCAAAGATTATATGGTATATTAACCCTAAAAATTAAATAAATAGTGTATGAGTTATGAAGCTGCCATGCACACATAAACTCCTTCATTAGTCAATTAAAGTTATTGAAACTGAAAAGAGGGTCTCGAACATATGGATAGAATATTTGGAGAAAAGAGAGAGTTTATGCGAACCTTGAAAGACTCGATGGTTTATTTAGGTTTAGCTTGCTTTTGTTGTAGTAAGCATAAAGAAATTGTCACGTTTTGCACATGAATCACGTTGAAAGTTAGGTATAGTTTCACTAAATCAATCTCTTTATAACTACATAATTTTGAAAACAAATTAAAAGATATCAATTACCATATAATGATTTCATGCTAAAGTGAAAATACATAGCACGTTCTCTCATCTCTTAAAATTATGTAGGATTGTAGTTGTAATTTTTAAGAATTTAAAGTTTTAATTAAATTTTAAAATTAAAGAGTATAAATTTGAAATTTATTAGTAAATTTTTTTATTTTTATCACTTTTAACCAAAATTTATATTCGTGCGAGATTAAAAGTAATGCTAAATGATTAAAGTTTTTTATTTCATTTCTTTGTTACAAGAAAAGAATAAACGATTTCTCTATTAAAATATTATATAAATTAAACTAACAATTTCACTAATAAAATAAATTTTAATTTATTATTATTTTTTTTATTTTAAATTAATGTGATAATGATATATTGTAAATTTAAAATTATAATCATTATTAAATAAAATTAGTAACAATAAAATATATGAATAGGTAATAAATATTAACCAAAGCATAAAATATATCATATTAACCTTAAACAGATGAATCGACATTCTTCCATTTCAATTCATTATCAATTTTTGGATTCAAATAAGTGCATACAAATTTCAATGCACGAAATTTTTTTGAACTTCATGACTAATTATTTTGATTCTCATGTTCATAACTATAAAAGTTTTCTACACCATATCAATTGAAGAACTTGTACATGGATCCAAATGCAAATGAAAATGTTTGCAATCATCTCTAGAGCCTACATTCGTGTGTTATTTGCACATTTTAATCCCAGATAATTTTATTGTAAAATAAAATTATTAATTATAAAATATAAAATGAGAGAGTATTTATTAATATTTATTTAATTAATTAAATCCAACGGGCCTCTATTGAATGGGGCTATTAAGAGATTGAAGTGAATACAAGTATAATATAAGAAGGTCCATCTCGATTCGGTTCAAGCTCAAGAAAAGAAATTACATGGGAGGGCCCAAAAGAGTCTGGCAGTATAGGATCGTAGGTAGTGGAGTTCCAAATTCATTTTCCTTTATTTTACCCCTTTTTTACAGGCTCATAACTCCTCGTTAATGCAAGAGTTTGATTGATATGGACTTGGTGAGGCTTTCAATAAGAAAGCAAAGCATAGTCCACTCGAGGCTTTTATTAAGTGACGTTTTCTTTTCAATAAATGTAGATGAATTGGACGTGGAATCGGATTGAGCTACTGGTGAAATTATGGGCCGGCAGTCCAATAACTCAAACTCCCTGCATTCTGCAGTTTGTTGAATGTTCATTATAGGCTAATCTGAAATAAATCGTAAATGAAATGGCTTGTAAATTCACAAGTAAATACTAATTAATTAAATTAATAATGATCTAAAATACGTTTTAGAAGGCATATGATGAAGACATAAAAACCAGAAGAAAATGGTTCTCGCGATTCTATGTAGTGTATGTATATGTAAGTGAAGCTCAAGTGTCAAGTTCTCTGTCCAATTTGCGATTGGATAAGCAAGCGAATAATAAAGAAATACAAAGGGGCCTAAAGTTTACACATAGAACCAGATAATACTGCTGAAGTTCCCTGGATTACCTTATTATTTTTTAGTTATGTTAGAAATATCACAGAGAAGTTGGTGATCTTCGGATCCATCTGCTTTGTCGGTTCATCCGAACGTTCGAACTCTTTCTTTAGGAAGAGGAGGAAGAGTAGAAAGCCTCACAAAACTATCATCTCGAGTCTCACACGATCTCTTGCATGAAAGAACAAACTTGCTCTCCTTCTTCTTCGGTGGAGAACCAACAGCAGTTGCATTGCTTCTTTTATTTCCGCCTGTCATTAACTTTGAACTCCTAGCACTTTTTGTGCACACCTTGTAAGCCGCCAGAAAAGGATCCTGTTGCCAACACCCAGTAATGCCTTTCAAAGAAGTGCTTCTGCAAGGAGGCTGCGACTGGCAAGGAGGAAGTGGAAGCTTTATCTCGTCGGCTGATAATAAATTAAGACTATCGGAAGCACACGAAGCTGGTCTTGCTGGCTGCAGAGCTGGAGAGGTTGATGATTCTTGGTTTAGGGCACGTACCCCTTTATCTAAAGGGAGCTCTTGATGAATACGATGAGCTATAATTCTAGATACACCAGGCTTGTCCTCCCAAGAGAAGGGTATGCTTCCTTGTGAACGAATTTTTCTGCGGCTCATATTCTTTTGTTTCGCAGTGAAACTCAAAAAGGGACAAGTTATTATAATGTTTGAGGTGGGTTCCTATGTTGTTGATTAATTTCATGCCCTTCACATTCCCTAACGGCAAAAATACCTAAAAGGGAAGCAAGTTAAACGTGAAATGGAAGCTAGTTTTGCTTTCATATGAATTTAAGGAAATAGATGATTAAAGAGAAGAAAAATTAAGAACAAGTTCATTAAATTGTCTTCTAAGATTTATATTTAAAAATTCATAAATTTTTTTTTAATCTGATTTATTTTTGTGTTAGTTAAAATTTAACACATAATCTTACAAATTTTTTTATTTTTAATTGTAATAGATATTATAAAATATAAAATTATTGAATAAATTTTATTAATATATAATGTGAGTATTTTATTATTAAATTATATGATATTTCATTTGATATTTAAAAGAGAATGATAAAACATTAGAAGAGAATTTTAATTGGAGAGGGGGAAAAAGGCGTGTAGGGGTAGACAAAGCCTTAATTGCCATTTATTGATCGACTGGCTCCGCTGTTCCATGGATCTCTTTGCATTTTTAGTGGAATGCCCACAAGGCATAGGTAGCAAAAGCTGAAATTATTTGGGTTGGATAAACTGAAAATGTCGTTGTAAGTGGTAGGTACAGACTAGAATAATTAAAGAGTTGGAATCAAAAAGCTTATGATTGTTAATAATAATGATAATAAATAGGGATCAATTCCTTTATGTTCCATGCTTAGTGCCCTTTTGCACCAGATGCATTTTCCAGGTCTACCGGCTGGAGATCGAGTTGGAATTGGAGGCAATGACTGCAACCAAGTACCTATAGTATTCTATAAAATATGGGTTGATCGCATCTATCAGAGTCAAGTGCTAGAAAATACGTTGACAGGATCGCTAGATCATATTGAGTAAAGCAGATGCAGGTCAATTAACCTCATCCTCATATGGGTAACTTTGCCCACTTATACCAAATGCATATAACCATCTAAATTTGAATGCTTTTGTGTTCTTGTTAAGTTAAACTAACAACTTTTCATTTTAGAACTTACTCATCGAATAGAGTTGCAGATTAATATTATATATATATATATATATAGGTAAAGAAAATCCAAAGCTCATAGCACCGCCCATACAGAATAATAATAAGCATACCTTCTTATACAAACCAATTAAGTGAAATCGATTCCTCTCTGGGGCAATGAGTTTGAAACTGCAAGCTGTTCCTCTAAATTAATTAAATCAGTTGGGGTAGAAATTGGTTCAAATTAAACGTAGAGATTTGAGCTGTGCCATCACAAGACTAAAATAAAAGGTTTGTTTTAGCAGATCTTATGTAAAAATTGTATGAATTATTAGGGTTGGTAAACATTCTCGAGAATACGAGGATCCACTGACTACTGGGCTTGGTCTGTTCGGGCTGGAGATCAAAACAAACTTTGATCTTGTTTGACATTTTGAGTGCGGGAAACAGGACTTACTCCGTCTTGTTTAGAAAATTGAATCGAGGACGGGATAACCGGGAACGGAGATCCTCCTCCTCAAAACGGGTAGGAGAAGGAGAATGACAATCCGGCCTGTCCTGGCTGGTTGCGAAGCCTCTCTCCTATGCACCTTGCAAAAACAAAAATTAAGCGTGCATTTAGAAGCCCATCAATCTCCGATTGACCTAACCCTATCAAATACCCGATTTTCAGCCCATCATCCAATGCTTATGAGCCCACAGCCAAGGGCAGTTATGTACTTTCAATTCTTCCCTCGTCGCTATATAAACCCATTAGAGTTTAGGGTTTTGCAGGTCTGCGCCCATCTCAATTGCTCAGACTTCTATTGATTTTTCAGTTGGCAGTCATGTTTTTTTTTACAGCTTTCTGGGATGCTCTTCTTTCAGTTTTCTTGTTTTGCTTTGGTTGTCATTAATACAATAACTTTATTCAGGTAGTAGTTTTATGTAAGAGGGCGATGATGAACAATACATTTCTCGATGCTGATTTCATGTTGATTTACATGGACCAAAGCATGTATATGTTTATGTATATTGCTATTTGATGAAGTTTGTGCGTGTCTGAGCCATTGCTTTGCTTGTGTGCATCTGCTTTGCTGTTTGTTATCTGCTATGAACATGAAAACAGAGGAAGTTGGGGTGTTAGCAATGATTAGAAGATAATTCCTCGTTCTGAATGCTCAATTGGGCATGACAGACTCTTTTACACCCATAGAATCTGAGCGCACCACCCTTCCCATTTTTCCGTTTATTCCAAAGTTTTTTTTCATTTGTTCAATGCTATTTTTTAAAGTTTTTTTTATTTTATTTTGTTTTTCCTTCTTCTCATGTGCATAAACATGCATTTTCCATACATTTTAACCTAATGGATGTTGATGAATATGTCAATGAAGCAGCATTTGCAGGACCATGTAGATATCTGTCACAAATTCGGTAGAATCTTGGTTTGTTTGCTTGGAAAGTACCAATTTACGTTTTGCTCCGCAATGAATACAGTCCATGGGAAAATAAATTTTTTTATATTGCAAGTGCTTCCAGTGCAGAGCATGAACAAAAATTTATACAAGATGAATACATGCTTCATTACACTATCCTTGCATTTGAAGGACTTCAACTCACACTCAAGATTATGATTTTATGAGGAAAGTATATGTAATATCTGAACAGTGATTTTGGTGATTAGGGTCACCAAAAAGCATTGAAAACTTAATTGGAATTTTGAAAACCTTCCAGTTACGAAACACATAATCAGATAATCAAATATTTACACTAATAAAAATTTCGTTCTGAGAGAAAATTTTTAGATTTTATGATAGAGCTATCTTAATTTTTAGTTAGCTATTTAGTAACTTTAATTAAGTTAGTTTTTAATTGAAATTCATGGAACACAAATTTCAGAAGGGGAACTCCTTTCATACCTATACAATCCTTAGGATTGGGGATTGTGTTTAAGGTAGTTTTTAGTTGGGTCTGGTGCAGCTCCATTGTACGATCTGGCAGTGAAGTTGAAGCTCAATGTACATGGACTTTGATTTCTGATATTATTGAACCAACCCACCTCACAACAGCTTGAAATACTGCCATTGATAAGATGAGATTCAACGATCTCAGGAAGTGAGCTCTTTCTTTAAGGCAACTGTAGATTTAAGCATAAGATGCCCAAAACAGAGACAACAGGGAGAAACAAGCAAATCAAGCTGGGGAATCGAACGCATGGACTTTCTATCAAACATAGCATCAAGTTCTTAACCCAACTGCCTTTTCAGAAATTCTACATCACTAGAAAAAGTCGGTCTGCTAGTTGATATGCTGCCATAACCTGTCCTTAGTTTCTGATTTCAGGTGCATTACAACTGCCCTACTCTTTCCGAGACATTTCCAGACTTTTAGAGAACTCTCTGCCTTGATACCTTGCTGGCTGTTGAGTGCAGAATTGTGTAGTAAGTCAATCCTGGAGAGTCCAAATTGGAAAATTCCATTGTCACATCACAAGAAAACCACATCGAGAATGGAGTTTCCAACTTTTCCTGACAAACATGCATCCCACAAGGACATGATAAACATCTTCATGGCTTTACCCACACCCATGATATTTAAATAAGCTTTCCTGGATAAAAAAAAAAAAATCTTTACCTCGGCTGGAATTGAGAGTTACCATGATGATCAGTCTCTTACTAATTAACTTTTTTAATAATTATAGTTTTCATGTTAATAAAATAATGAAATTAATTAATACCACATAAAATTTTTTTTATACACCTTAAAATTTTTCTAAATTAAAATATATTATATATTTTTCCAGAATGATAAAAAAAATAAAACAAAAAATATTTTAGAAGACAAAAATATTTATGTTATTATTACTATTATTATTATCACCATCAATTTTTTTAATAAATATTTGTTTATAATTGAAATTATAAATTGCCAAAATATATTTTTTGTTTAAAAATTGTGCACTTAATAAAATGAATTTCGGTATTATTTAGTAATAATTAATTAAATATTATAACTGAGGTGAAAATATCACTACTCTATTAAAAAATAATAAAGGCTTGAACCAGTTGGGCCTTGAGACTCCATGGACTGGGCCGAGGAGATTTAATAAGGCCTGGTCCAGGAGTTTGTATTTTAAGTACGTCTCCGGAGCAAAGCGTCTCATCGGAGCAAGCAAAGCCGAGCGATAACTAACATTGAAAAAGCAAAATGATGCTACACTGCTAGCAGATGGGACAGGATTGGGTTGGATCGATTTTCTCGAGGAATTTAGAAGCATAGCATTGAGAAATTCCTAGACCGGAAAAAATGGCACTAACTGTTGGTATCACACAGGCATTTACTCTCGGTTTCAGAAAAATACTTGTCTTGACTCCAACCATATGAGCGGATTCAGGATTGTTTCTCTCGTTTAAGGTGTTGCAAGCTGGGGAACAACCAATGATCATCTTCATCACTGGTGGCCTGACGTTGATATTAACATTACATACTAAACATAAATGTTCTTAGCTGAGTCCCAGAACAAAGTTAAAATGATGCAGCATATTTTGTTCTGCATCTAATATTATTGGTTTGGTTTGTTCACAGACAGCAAATTATGATGTTTTGTTTCACATATTACTCCTTGGAGGGTATGTCCTTGAAGTTAGAGAGAATGTATAACATGTTTCAACCATCCCATTTCCCTTTTTCCTTTGATTTATCACCATTGGTGATTCAGAAGCATCATAAATGGAAATTCTTCTACGTATCTTAATTCCAAGAATGCTCTATCGATTGTATCTCCATGGGCTGTCAACTTGCTGATATTTGACAGTTCATAATTGAATTGCATGCTGTAATATCTCAATTCCAGCAATGCCCTACAACTTGTATATCTGAGGAATTGGTTTTTAAGAACTCAGACCGTGCAATAACAAGGCTGAGTGGTCTGACTGATGGGAATCTTTATGTCAACTTTATTTAGGTCTAGTCAATTTGCTATCCTTTCTTTTGCAGACCACACTGGGGCAGGCAAGGCAGGCAGGTAAATGAAAATACAAATTTAACACGACAATATTCATAAACAGAAAACAGTGAAAATACCAACATAAATTCCTTTTATTTATCAGATAAATAGTCGAAGCAGTACTAGTTTCAATAATTTATATCTTATGGGGCCAAATTCAACAAATTTTCTTCAGGATTGGCCCCAGCTTTAAACGTGATGACTTTACATCCAGCTAAATCTAAAAATGTGTCAGTTTGCTTTATGGTTAATCAACTGAGTGGGGGGCATGGGCGCGTCCTGCTGGGTGGGCAGCCCACAATGGTGCTTCCTGCCTGGAGTCCAGGAAACTCCCATCCCGATGTTCAACAGTCGTTTTAATTATGGAAGAAATCTAACCACACTAAAAGATAAAGACAGTGTGGCCCAGCCAAGAACCAATTATCAATATGAATTTTGGAAGTTACATATTTTGATGTTAGGATGATGAATGTTTCACCTCAATCATTGACCAGTTTTGACCCCACTGCCTTGGTTTCCTAGCTTGCATTCTAGTTCTTTATGATCGTCATTCAATAGATTTTTTCAAGGATTCGCAATTCACAGCTCAATAATGCATCCATGGGCATGCTCAGAATCAGACTGAAGTTTGGAGAAGAGAAGCAAGGACACCAAGAAATACAAGACTGTTACAACATATAATAATATATCAATTCAATTCACAAGCTATAGCTTCTTCAGTTGAAGTGGCTAATACCTATGGACTGGATTAACCATTAAGTTCGCATACCTTGTAAATTTTAAAAACAAGTTGAAATGGAACAACATAAAGCAAATTAATTGGATAGATAAACGGAGTTGCACCAAAGGCTTCTTTATCAACAACTTGCTTCAATCTCCTACACTTCACTTCCATTACTGTTTTTGCTCACGAAATCGTTTGGCTGGCAATCACAGCGATGGAACGGAGGAGGAACTTGCAAGGGTCGAGCCAACCACATCATCGCATAGGCTTGCTCCCTCATTTGCCTTCTTGTTATCAATTGTAGGACTGCTGCCTGAACTGCCGTTTGAAAGTGAATAGAAAGTCGACCTCTGCAAGACACCTGTGGGAGAAGATCTGAAATGTGGACTGCCATCCCCACCTTCAGTTAAAATATCGGGACATGAGGAGTTCTTGCAGGCACCCACATTGCTAGAGGGGTTGTTGGTTAAGACCTCCCCTAAAGGACCTCCCACTGGAACACTCCAAGAAATCGGTATCCAGTTATTCTGCTTTTGGGTTGGTTCACCAAGTTCGTTACTCACCTCGAAACCAACTAGCATAGGATCAAGCTCACGAGATAACTTAAGCGGTGATACAGAAAGTTTCTCATGGGCTGAAGACAATGAGGATGATAAGAACTCTGATGAGGCCATTGGTATTGACATTGATAGCTGAGTCCAGTCTGATTTAAGCTCCTCAGGCCATGTAATGACGGAATGAGTAGACTCATTCTTGGGCCAGTCATCGATGAATTGCCGGATGGAATTTTGGTCTTGGGCTTGTTGGTCATTGAAGCCCGGAAAAGACCAACCATAACTCTTGGAATTCAAGTATGAGCTCCTCTGAGAATGATTGAGGAGGGAATCAGAGGAAACAAGTCCAAAAACTGATTCAGCGGATTCTTCGTGCATGACATCTTGTTTCGGAATACTGAGAGTAGATGCATTGGGTTTCAGGTTGATGGTGGGAGATATCATGGAAATGCTCCTTGAACCTTGCACTCTGCCACAGACATACTCTTCGATTAGAAATAAGCAGTGTAAATATCATAAAGAATAACATTCAAGAGAAAAGGGCAAAAGATAAGAAAAATGAACCCATAGACTTATGATTATATATGTTTTCTTTAATAACAGCCTTATCCAATTATCAAAATTGCTCTGCAGCAGAACAAAATAATTTATAATTTCTCCTTGAATGGAATCTGAAGTCTCAACTACACGAAAGTCACTGTCACCAAAGTAAAATGAAATAATTGGATCTTCTTTAAAGTAACGAAAAGTAAAAAGATATACTATGCAAAACAGTTTTAACTGCAATATCACCTTCAAATTTCACAACATATTATGAGAAATAAACAGACAAAGAGAGATCAAGTTCAAAAGTGTCATTTTTCACCTGCTGACAAGGGCTTCTGCAGAAAGATTGGATGCAACAGGCCGCAAGTTTTTGAAATCCTGTTGTATAACTGCAAGGCTGTTGGATGCACAGCCACTGGTTATTACTGATGTGTTGCCACAGGTTACTGCCGAAGTTGACGCGGACGAAGTCATCGGCACCACCTTCGCATTGGTGGTTCCAGAGGCAGCATGGCCAGTCTGTCCTTCCACAGGCTTTCTTGAACGGTGGCGGCCCCTGTTTATGTGCCTTTCACAGTACTTTTGGTCAGCAACAGCATCCCTTGAGCACCGCCATTTCTTTCCATCTGTTCGGCGACACCTACCGGGCTCAGGATCAGTGTTGCCCGAGTAACCCAGAGGTAAAGAGCCCCATCCATCTACACAAGTTTACAATTTTATGACATAGAAAGGAAGAACTTTATTATAACCCAGTGTTACTTTATGACTAAAATCACTTTTAATTTCTGCACATCCTGATTTTAGATCAAACTCTCTAGCAAACATTAGCTCAAAACTATGTGATTTCTGCAAAAACTGTAAGATATAAAAACAAATTCCAGAATTTCCTTTGAGTGCAACAACGTAAAACGGCATCCACGTGGAGTCCTAAAAACTGAACAGAAATATCAGCAGATCATCACTTAAAAAGTCCTTTTCAGCAGTCATGTACAAACCAAAACACTACCAGCCTCCTCTAAAAATCAATTTTCCAAAAAAAAAAAAAAAATTGTCTATAACAAAAGCGAAGATAAAATAAAAGAAGAAAAAGTAATGTATATACAAAACTCAGCAATCCATGCCTAATGGAGACATAATTTCTCTACAATGTCTATTTATAAGGAAGGGAACAAGCTTACATGTATTGGGAGAATATCCAGAGTAGGGCAGGCTAAACGGGTAGAGAGACTTTTTGAGAGGGTTGAGCAAATTAGATGGTACAGGCACATTTGCTGTGATGTACTTGTAGATCAAGGCCTGATGTTCAAGTTCAACCCACTGCGAAGGAGTAAATGGTGGTCTAACCCCAGAAAATACCCCATGCATGTTTGCATTCAAGCTTCCAGAACCATAACCTGTAAAATGACACAGAAAAAAACTTAGCATCTTAACATTTATGGAACAGCATATTTAATAAACAAAAAAAAAAGTTGACACTGTTAAAAAGTGTAGAACTAAGAAGCCGTACTAAGAGAGAAAAGAAAACAAAAGAAGCCTCATTTGCGAGTCCTATTGATTGTCCTACTATTTCTCGATCCTTTCCTCTTCTGTTTCTTCGAGTCTAGATGTTGAACATTTTACCAAAACTAAAACAAAGACAGTAAAAATACCGAACATTTTATTGACGGGACCCCAAAACTACAAATTTCTATAAAACTCTCGTTAAAAGACCATCGACAGTACATGAAAATAGAGCCCATAATAATACTAAAAATCCCATCTTTTGCCCAAAAATATGAGTAAATCTATCTGTTAAACACATATATCCCCAAAATTACTTCAAAAATCAGGTAACAAGCAAAACCCACATACGGTGTACAATTTTGACTAATATATCACATCAAGGATTAAAAAAAAAAAATTACCCGCACTTCGAGTGTAAGCCGAGGGTATGTGCTGCTGGTAGGAAGGAAAGGCAGTGGCAAGTGAACTTCTCTCGACAAAACTATTACTTCTAGTGAGAAAAGGAACTTCTGATTTGTATGAAGAGAAGCTCAACATTTGCTCTTGCTGGCGAGTATTGTCAGCAGACACCAAAGAATTAGATCTCAACAAAGGAATGGCTTGGTGCAATGACATTGCCTTGGTACCAGCAAAATCAACAGTTTTGGCCTTTTTTGAATCTCCTTTATCATCTCCATCCGAGCCAGATCTTTCTTGCTTAACCAACCTAGATCCAACAATCTTATTCATGCTATCAGGATTATAAACTGAGACCTGCGATGGAACCCCATTCTCTTGACTCTCTAAACCATCCAAACCCAGAGCCCCAAAATCCATATTGAAGACCCAAACAACCTAACAAATCTCCATTAAGCACGAGCTCACGAAAGCGACAATACTCTGAAGCTCTAAAGAGTTTCAAGTTCAACACAGAAGAAGAAAGTGAAGCACACAATAGAATGGTCTGTGTACTGTGTTCAACTGAATTTTGAGATGAAAAAGAAAAAAAAAATAATTGGAGAGAGAGAGAGAGAGAGAGAGTTGAAACTGAATAGAGGACAAGGCTAGTCCTAAGCACACTCCACAACTCCACTCAGATGACATGCTATGCTAGATTAGCTTGCTTATATTTATCCTTTTTTTTCAATGAACTAAGGATAAATTTTTGAGTCAAATTTATTTTTAGGACAAGTCAACTTACAAAAATCTCCCTAAACTGGATCTTAGATTTTCCTCCTTCATGTTTGGTCTTTTTTTTTAAATTTTTAAGTGAGTACTTGAGATTTTAGATTACTAAAAAGTTCCCCACATTTAATGAAAATGACAAAACCTAATGCTCTAGTGGATGGTCAAAGTTCCATATTATTTATTCTAAGTTTAATATTCATAATTTTCATTATTTTTGATCCTTCACTTCATGAATTTAGATAAAAAAATACATTACTTTCAGTCAATCATCATTTTTTTTCCTTAATAATATTTTTTTTACTCAACAAAAATGACAAATCATAGGATATTACTAAATTATAAGATAATTTTTAGATTTTATTATTAAAAATTTTGATATATAATAACTTTTTTGTCCAAATTTGGTTTGCAATGACATTTAGTTAATTAGTAATATTAACCATGAGTGGCAAAGCATTGCTCATGTGGTATTTTTGGAATAAGGAAAATTTCAGTGAAATAGTTAACAAGATAGTTATTGTTTATTTAATAAAAAAATTTTGAATTTCTCATATTTAGATTTAATTTACTTAAGTTTGTTATGTATTTTTTTAAAAAGACTTCTACCTTCTCGTAATATATTGTATTTGTATATATGTTGATGGGCGTACACCATAACAATTTTTTTTACCTCTAAACTTGTTTTTCTTCATTTTTTAATCTTTATTTTCGTTCTTTTTATATTTTTTATGCAAGACATGTGTTTCTACTTTTAATTGACTCCTTTTTCTTGCATTTAGTAAATAAGACCGTATAAAACAAAAAAGAATATAACAAAAATATGTTATTCAATGTGGTGTCATCAATAAGTCCTTAACTGTATAATTTCTAACTGTTTTATTAAATTCATAGTATCTCAATATATGTCATCAATAATTATTTGATAATTTTATTCTTAATAGTCTTTTTAAACTTGTTGTAAAATAAATTTTTTAAAATTGATTATAATCATATTATCTCAATAACAATAACCCTACAAATAAAATGTGACAGAAGAATTTTAATGAAGCCCTAAACTTAATTTAGTTTCACATATTAAATATAACAATATTTAACAATTAATTTTAAAATAATTACGTCCATGCTTATGCTTGAAGGGCAAACGAAGCCACCACGAATTTAGATAAATTTATTGTTTTGCACTTAAAACACAACATCCACTTTATGTGTTATTAAGGTTTCTTCTAATAAAAATATCATATTACACATGTTGCACATAATATTTTACTTCTAAAACCATTATACTCAAAGTTAATTAAACTTATTTTTATCAAATAAATTTTTAATTTTAAAACTATTATTACTTTTACTATAAAACTACTGTAAAATTGAGTTGATGTTTATTGATGATTAATTTTTAATCTAAAACTACTGTAAAATTGGGTTGATGCCTATAAGTAAAAAGAAGAATAATAAATATTAATCGTTAAATAAAAGTAAATATTTACTGAACTCTTTTATGCCTTTAAAGCTAAGTAAAAAATAAAAAAAAATCAATATATATTCTTATTGTGTAAAAATAAACAAAATTCAGGGACTAAAAGAATATAAACAATATAAAAATGCAAATATGGGCGATTAGGTCGATTCAAAATTCGAAAAGGGCATTGATGTCATTCAACTTTGATTTACCTGTTATAGAATTTTCTTTTGACCCTTCAATAGGGCATTTGTCCTCTAGTGTAACGGCAACGCTTTAGGTGACTTCGTGGTCTGCAATTTGCAAGAGTCGTATTCCTGCTACTACTACTCCTATGGCGGTTTCATACTTAGGACATATCTGTCACGATCTAGGGCATGGCTAGTGGCATGTGGTTACATTAGCAAACATGTGATTGACACGTCACCTTACCCCGAATCAAAATCCAGCGAGTCAAGCCAAGCCATATGATGCTTCTTCTTTTAACTAAATGAAGGATACGGCTTTGATTTGAACAGTAATTAGCATTTAATTGCCGGAATTTGCAGATAATTATGACACTAACTCAATTTAGGATTGTATTGTATTTATAACAGACAGGTGCATGGCCTCGAAGCCATGTGAAGTATTGAACTCATTGAGTAATTTCAACAGACAGGTGGTGTGCATGCAGCAGAACAGGACAATTATCTTACAGATTGGCATTGCGTTGGCCGTTGTTAATTTTGTAAGCTGCTGCTGCTGCTGCTGCTTCTACGACTAAGATTTGAACCACGTACATGGTAGCTTTTAGTTTCCTTTTTAACTACTAAACTAATAGCCGAGCCTCGAACCATTCTGAACTGCTCTATAAGAGGTTCTTGGTACTTCATTAATTGTAATGTAATAAATATATTGTTAAAATGTGATACCATGATTTTATAGAATGCATATGTTTTTATTTATTTTTTACTTAAAACCCATTCTTTCTTTTAGACTTACCATTTCAACGCCTACAAATTTTTGAATTTGAAGGAAGGTTGAATTTAAATTTATTGCATATTATTAATTTTTTAATATATTTTTAATAATCAAAATAATATATTAAAATATACATTCAGGATTTTCAGAATTATATGAATTTAATCGTACATTGCATACTACGAGCTTCTTCGAAGCACAATTAAAATTAGGTGTTGGTTCGATCCAATTTAAATTTATTAAAATTTTATTATAAATTTAATTAATTAAAATAAATCATATTATTTTTATTTTTATTTTTACAATAAATTTAACTCTCTATCTTTTATAGTAATTTTTTTTTTTACAAAATGGAGATTTTTTTTACTTAAAATTGGTGTTTTGTTAATTTTTATTTGCCTTCCTTATCTTATTTATGTTATTTGTACGTGATTTTTTAAAAAAAAATTGTTTTAAATTTTTAAATAAATATTAATACATAATATAATAAATAAATAATTTAAATATAATTTAAATCGTAAAACGACGGAGCATCAGTAGATTGCCGTTAATTAATAGTTTGACATGGGAGCCAGTGAAAAAGGCAAGCGTGTAATATTGTCCGTTTTTATATTCTATCGGGGGATGCCTAATCTATCTAGGGCGTGGAAAACCGAAGGGCGTGCAGCCTTTATCGCCTCAAAGGCACTGATGTTATGCTGATTTGTGCAAGTAATTAAGGGCATTGGCTAAGTCACATCCATGTACTGTTATATTTTAAAAAATTAATTATATAATTTAAAACTATTCTTATATAAATTTAAAATAAAAAATAAAATATTAAAATTTTAATATTATTTTAAATTTTTTATTTTTATTTTAAAATTTTTATAAAAATAATTAAAGTTATATAACTAAAAATATTTTATATAAAAAAATACATGAATATATTGTAAATAAATATGTAATTAAAATATTTTTTATAGTCGAATTGTGTTATAATTGAGACAACACAAGTAAGAGTGTTTAACTTGTATTCACAATTTTATTAAATACAGATATATTAATTTTAATTTTTTATATTTTTAATTAAAAATAGATTAATATATAATATAATTAATAATAAATAATTTATATTATATTTTAAATTTTTAAATTTATATCATAATATATAAAATTAATTTATAAATTTTATTAAAATATATTTTAATTTATTTATTATTAATTATATTATATATCAACTTCGGTTGAAACAAAATCAATGTTAAAAAAGAAAAAGAAAATCCGCATCCAATAGAGATTAATAGACATGAAGTTATGTTATGGAATGCTTTTTCGGTAATCCTATATTTATTGTACAAAAATTTTTATTAATATTGTAGTATGTTTAAGGAGTATTATCAAAATTACTCATTATATTTTTGCGTTTATTTTTTTTGATTAAAATAAATATAATTTAATTTTAAAAATTAACAAACGTATTATTAAATTATGTCTAAAAATATTTAAATATATTTGCTTTTAGGTCTCGTAACAAAATTTATACATAATTTTAGTTCATTTTATGCAAAATTAATTTAAGAGAAATATGAATTCATTCATTCAAATTTTTTTTTCTTGATCAAATTAAAAATTAAAAAAATTTAAAAATTAACTTAATTTAATTATTAAAAGATAAAAATTAATGCTTCTTTAATTTTAGACACATTTTTATTTGCTAAAATTGTAAAATTTTATATTAATTTAATTGATTAATTTCAATAAATTACAATTCAATTTTTAAACAATTTTATCAAGAATTTTAAATTCCATAAAAGGAACAGAATCTCAAGACAGAATAAAAATGGATTTGGGTGGGACCGTGGTGGGATTTGGAAGAGGATTTCTTTATGGCACAACAACACGACAAAGAGGGGTATGTAAGTAATTTAAAGTGAAGATATTATTAATTTTGTACTGTAAAGGACCGCTTTTATCAACTTGTTGGGGCCGGGGGGATGGGGGTCCAGGTCTAGCCCACGTGACTATATCATCTTAAAACATATATGTATATATATATATATAGATCGTTGGGTATTATAATTAGGAAGTGACACAAAAGTGATGGTTTTGTCTTGAAGCATTGCTCTGGGTTTTGTTTGATTTATTAAATATTATAATTTTTAGGTCAAGGAGGAGAGAAAGTGATTGATGACATAATTAACATCTGACAATTCCAACAACTATTACTGATTTTATTTAATTCTAAATAAATAAATATTTAATATTTTTAAAAATTTATTTAAATACCATTAAATTATAAAAATATTGGTCAAATTTAACGAAAATATTTAAATTTAGTTTGGATGATTTTTATTAAAAATTTAAATTCACGTAAAAGAGTTTATTTTAATTTATATTAAATTAATACTAATAATAAGAGACAAATCGAATCCATATGAATTAATTTAATTTATTGATTTAAACTCGGACGAACATATTAATTTAATTATAAGATTTAAATTTATTTTTAATTTTATAAATTATAAATTTAAAAATAAAAAATTATTTTTAAAATTTTATATAATTAATTTAAATAAACTATTATTTATTAATTACAATAATAAAATATAAATTTTAAAATAATTAAATAGATTCATTTTAAATTTAAATCAATAATCGAATTAATACTTATTAATTTTACTTTTTTAAATTAACACTAAATCAATATTTTTTTATGCCAATTTTAATTATTTATTTAATTATATATAAATCGATTCGATTCAAAAAGTGTTCGTCTTGCTAAATAACAACATGTTTACATTACACAACGTAAAAATGCTTTTGCTTTCCAAAGCAAAAGGAAACAAAATGGTGCCGGCTGGTTTGCTGTTGGGCAAACATTGACTACCCAAGTTTTGTTGGGGGAAAGGTGGATGATATTACAACATTAGCACAGGCCCACTGATGTTTTAAACTTGGAGCTGTCTCGTTGCAGAAAACACAAAATCGAAGCAATGCTTTTCAATTTGTGCAGCCTTCAACTTAACAAACTTTATAATCATCGGTAGTGACCCAGTCCTGCCTCCTTTGTGGGAGGGAGTCCTGGCTTCACCTTCCAACAAACACTTGCCTCATTTGCAAATCTTCAAGGCAAGCAATGTTACATTTAGTGAAGCAAGAAGATTTTTGGCATATTTGTTTGTTTATCTCTACGATTATTGACTTTTTATCATATATATTTAAAAAAAAAAAGAACAAATATAATTATTTTGACTCTGATTTTTACTATGCATTTAAATTTTTTCGCTATTTAAGTGTCTCTTATAATATTAAAAATTTTAAATAAGTAATTCAATAAATATGTGATTTTTTTATTATTATGAGTGTCTTTATAATTGATTAAATTTAGATTATATACATATGTATCGTGCATTTATTAGATTAAATTGGTATACATGTGAGGTAATGCGCCCACTCTCGACTTTAACTTTTTTCAATGGATATAGTTTACATTGTAATATATAATTATTATTATTATTATTATAAATATTAGTAAATGTTTTAGAATATAACTAAAAGAGTAATATTACTGAAAAAAAATTAATTCTCGAACTCTTCCTTCGTTACCCTAATATTTAGATTGTAATTATTTGTATAATATCTTTATTTCTATAATAATTTAGTTAAATTAAATTGTATTACGTGTTACAAAAATTTTATTGACTATATTAATTGTTAAGCAAGGCAACCTCTTAATTTTTAATGATTTAAAACAAATTTGTAAAATGTGATATTCTATTGATAAAAGAAAAAAATAAAATAAAAAATTATATTTTTTATTATTTGATTAAAAATTAAGTTTAAATTATGTGCTTAACTTACAAAATCAAATACTAGTTCCATATTAATCAACTAATCTATTAAAATTTGATTATAAATACTTAACACTACTAAAAAATTGGTTTTCTCAAATTATTAGAGGTAAAGTTTGATCAACTTTAACTTTTTCTTCTTCTTTTTAGCAAATGCAATAATAATTGGTATGGTCAACAAAATTTTAAATGCAATGCATGTGTTTAAAACAAATAAATTAACACATTTTTTTTGGTGTTATATCATAAAAAATCTCTCCAAACACTTAATTCTGAAAATAAATAAATCTCATAATATTAACAATACTATTGTACTTTTAAAATTTTTTAAAATTGTTGCGAGATTAAAAGTAATGCTAAATGATTAAAATTTTTTAAAATATCGCCAACTATAAACTCATACTCATCGTTGTGGTTAAGACAGAAGAAAAAAATAAAAAATTATATACCGTAAAATTTTATTAAATAATTACAATAATGACATGGTACAACAATTATAGTAAAGATTATTTTCATAAATGAGAGGACATATGCATTTGATAACGACGTGAACCATGAACGTTACCCCCCTAAATAACAATCAATAGCAAATGCGAACGAGGGAGACATCATAAGCCCGTCACGTGAGGCAAATAAATGAAACGAAATAAATCTGAAATGCATTGCTTTTACAATGCTCGTAATATTTTCCAAATTTCAATCCCAATAGTAACTATCTTGGCCTTCATAAAAAGGTCCAATTATGCAATGGCTCAGCACTCAGCATCAACACCGCCGGCAACCATATTCCTCCCCGTAATTGGTTCAAACGGGACCCCCCACCCACCCACCGCCCTTCCCCTTTGCCTCGCTTTTTTGCAGGGCTCTCCCTAGGTCGACTTTTTTCTTGTAGCTCAACCCATGTTTATTATTATTATTATTGAGGCCCAACAACTAAACTAAATTGATCAACCATTAAATACCAAGACAGCCTCTCTTTATTATTATTATTATTATTATTATTTTTTCGTAAAAGAAAAGCACAAAATTATAATAATATAAAAAATAATCGTGTCATATTTATGTTTTCAAAATCTTCTGCGCATGAATATATTTAACGATGCAAATAATTATTTTTTAAATTAATTTATAATTTCTCTCTCGACTCTTAAGCTATATATTACATGCACATGCGTTTGATCCGTACTTTGAATTGTGAAATTAGATTTCAAAAATAAAAGACATAAATTTTGCTTCAAATGGGTTATTTTCTCTGACCCAGTACAGAGAAATGACAAATGAACCTCTTTTTATTATTAAATACACCCACCTAAATACAGTCTTCTTCATGAGGGGTGTAAGCAGAGAATTATGTGGGTGTATATAGCCATTTTCCTTGGGCCGAATCCCACAACTTAGTGTTAAGGCCGCTAACCATACCAAACTTTTCTCCCGCCACTGCTACTTCATTCCTTTGTCTCACATAGTCGACCATGGCAGCATTCCTTTGTCTCTGCAAATTCCGAAATTCACCCTCATTATCTCACGATTTCATTTCCCGAATCTTGTCTTCCTACTATCCCCTCCCTTTCCACCGCAAAATCGATAATAGTGCCTTCGGCAGATCGTGTTTTCTTACTCGCTGAAGCTAGCATTTTCGCCGCCGATGAAGAGCCAGTCTTGTTCAAAGACCTCTGGGACCAGACGTAGAACTAATTCTTTACACCTGCCTTTTATTATTTTATCTAATTAACCATAATCGACTTCTCCCATTTGTCTAAAATTTCGCTGTATTATCTCTTTCGATTTAGAGACATTATTGTTAAGCTTGTAATTGTTAGTAATAAAGGAACCTGGGTTATTTGTTGCAGGGAGCAGCTGTCGTTGCACTTTTGAGGCACTTTGGATGCCCTTGCTGTTAATTGGTATTCATCTAAGGATACTCAAATTAATGTTTAGAAAGGCTGGATTTCATATATTTTATATCTAATAGCTGATAGTGATTGTGATTTTTCATTTAAAGTTGGGAACTTGCATCAGCGTTGAAAGAATCCATGGCGGGATTTGATTCAGCAGGTGTGAAACTAATTGCGTTGGTGTTGGTAATCCTAGCAAAGCTCAAATGCTTGCCTAACGGGTACATTTTTTCTGTCCACTCTATTGCTGACATGATTATTTAAAGATCAGAAGATAAATTTCTAGTTAGAAGCCACTAGAAAGTTTATGTTAAAACTTTGAGACATGTTTATTGTGCATTATCGATTTAGAGACGCCATGACATGAATGTTTGTGGGTTAACGGTTAGGCATGTATTGCGGTTGGGCATGTGCTATGGTGCATCGGACAATATATGGACTCATTGATAAAGAAGAGAAAAAGCAATTGCATTGGGTAACAAGCATGCATAGTTATGGTATTTGAAACCACTTTTCTGTGGTCACACAGCCTCCTCATACTGCATACAAATAAGTAATCAAAGCTATGCAGTGCCCTTTATGTTTTAAAAATTTTCTGTACATTTTAGCTCCAGTTTTACAAGAAAGCTTGCAAACAAGTTTGTTAATTCTGAATGACAGATGTGTCAAGATATGGAGACTTGGAGAATCATTTTGTTTTGCATAAAAGATTAATGCATCTTCTTCTAAGTCATCAATATGTTTTCTGTTGCTTACTCTTTGAATTTAATGGTCATTCTAAAATATGTTTGTTTGAATGAAGAGAAAAAAAAAAAAAAAGTCAATATTTCTTTCTTTGTATTGAAAGCCCTTAATTGAAAAGAAATTGATATTTATCCACAAGTCCTTTTTTATTTCCTCCTCAAAACCTCTTTTACCATAATCTTTGCTCAGTCTCCTCCTTTTCCTTTGAAAATCGCAGTTGCTGAACACTTATATTCAAACAATAGGGGAAAATGGAAAAAGAAACAGCATATTAACTCTCAGATCTATTCAAATTTTCCAAAATTCGGATTTGTTTAATTTCAGACTAAAAAAAGATGCAAATTTAGTAGGAAGTGAACTTTTGATGCAGGGACAACAATTTAGTCCTTTTCTGAATTCAGTAATGTTCATGTAATGTGACTTGCATATTTGGTAAAGAGGCAACTGCTTAAACATAGGCTTTAACTAAATGATTAATGACATTTGAATTTATTCACATTCTTGAAAGGTATAGCTTATAGCAAACCATTTAGAATGACGAAATGAAATCATTTGGTTTAACTAATTCATCATCCCTATCATGATGTTTGATCTACATCTTTTATATTGGCATGCCATATGACATGATGACGGTTGACTATACACACAACCACTTGCTTCCCATAAAAAGAAAAACCATTTCTAAATGTTGAGTTCAAGAGCATAACTATCTGGTAAATTTAGGCAATGTAACCAATGATTGATAGCCTTAGTCTTGAAATTTAGTTTTTATCTTTATTTGATCAATTCGGAATTACTACATGTCCAAGGTCAAATATTGAAATAATTTTAGAGGTTTTCCATGGATTGATTTGTGTCAATAAACAATTTGAAATGCCTGGACTTTTTTAGAACATTTACAGGTCAAATAATAATGATTCAATGTCTTTTTTTTACACTATTTTGCAAACCCAAGCATTCATTAATTGTGTGGATATGTAAAACTGAATCTATTTCATTAGACATTGATGATCTTTTAACGACACCTCTTAAGTGATGGGTAGTCCAAGCTGCTGAACAACTAAGTTTTATTTTGGAAAACACCGTCATTATGGGAATATGCACATGGTAGAAAAACTATATCAATCCATTAAGATATGGTATGCTATAAGTTAATATTGGCAACAATAGATGAATCTTAGTTTTAGGATGATTGATCCCTTTAATCTCATCCACATTATGTCTTTTTCCGGAGCTAGAGGAAATGCATCTCATGTACATAAACTAGTGGGTATGAGAGGTTTAATGTCTGATCCCCATGGACAAATGATTAATTTATCCTTTCAAAGCAAGAATTTTCTATTATAGTTGTGTTAGATGTCTTTCCATAGTCTAATGCAATTGTTTCTCTATATTAATGTTGTTGGGGGTCAATGGTTTGGATTATATGGAAACTTAGATGATTAATGTAAAATAAAGATGTTGCTGTCTTAGAAAGTGTGGATGATTATGCACATTTTAATTACCATGCATTGAATCATACTTGCCCTCTATATAATGCTATCTTTCTCGTGCAAAACTTTTGCTGTGAGATATTTTGAAGCCAACATTTGTTATGACTTCCATCTTTCCAAGAAAGATGTTTGGGTGCCTGTTACATAATCTTAGCTAGTGGAACTGTTGGCTTTGAGGCGGAGATGGTACATTTTAGGGAAGAGTAATCCTTAATACATGGTATCATATGGATTTTAAATGATCATTTGGCTTCCTTATGTATTAAGACTTGGGAATGACCTTTGATTATGATGTATTGGATGGCTTTAAGATTCATTGATATTAATTCACTGATAACTCAATTCTAACTAAAGCAGAATGTTTGATTGTCTTTCTTTGAATGGGACAAATCTCACCTTTGAAATATGCATACCCCACCACAAATTATGGAATGTATGAAAATTGCAAACATGTTTATGGGATGTAAAGTCTTGATTGTGTGTATACTCTGTAGTTTTAACCTGATGTTAGCAAGGGCCTTTTTGTGGATCATAGGAGCTGATTCATTTCTTCCTTTTGTTATTGTCTGTTCAGTTACGCTTTCCAGTGGATTGCTTTTATGTTGATCCAGAGCGGCAGGTAAATAATGCTTGTTTTTCTCATAACTAAAATGCAGGTATTAAGTAAATGCTGATGGATTTTTTTATTTTTTTTATTTTTTTAGTTCTAGGTGTATATCTTTTGGGCTTATACTATGGTGTCGGCCATACATTCTTCTATGTAGCTAGCCTAATCTTCTTATCTTAAATACGACGTACGTGTGTATGTGTGTTTTGGTGAGGATTTGTTTGGGTGGATGTGCATGTATTTTTGACAGGCTAAGGTGTTTTCAATATTTGAGGCTGTGCAGAAAGCTGTAAAAAACTATACCAATGAAGCTACCCGAGATGATAGAAGTAGTGCACTGCAACAGGTTGAATTCCTTCATCCTTGCAATATATTATTGATTTAAACTTGATATAACGTCATTGAAATGATTTGTACTAGTTAGTTTCTTATATATTAATGTTTGTTCTTCATACGGCCATGTTTGTTTTCAAAGGGAAGCAATTATTGTATGCTCGCAAAGATGAAGGGACTGGTGATGATGCCCCTTTCGATGATGCCTTTGATATTTGTTGCAAGGTTCCAGTTGCATGAAGCTTCAGTGAATAATAGTCTTCGAGATATTGATGGGTACATTTCCGCATTATATAAAATTTTTGTATTTTGATTTTAGCTGTGGGGTAGAGTAGCATCACATACTATTGAAGTATTATCCGGATAAATCATACTTTCATTGCCTGTTATAGCTATGCCAATATCCTTGACAATCACCACTCTGTACCACTTTATTTCTGGACTTGTGCCTTGTAAATTTGTAATTATGGGCAGGATTTTATATATGTATCTGAGGGATCGACGGAGCATAGTTTGTTTTCCCACAAACAAATATTTAGCTGTATCAAGTAAATAATATAGAGCAATAACACGAGGGTTCTTCTTCCCCATTGATTTTCATGCTCAACAACTGCACTACCTTGTCCAATATTTACAGTAAGCAGTGGCTTGTACGATATGTCTGCTTGAAAGCGCTATCCTTGACTGAGATTTGAATTTGAGAGCTCTAAATTTTACTAGTCGGTTTAACCGAGCAACCAGTCAAACAGAATTCAACAGTTAATTGTGTATGTCCAGGGAAAAAAGAAAGGAACAGTTACAAAGACGGTCAAGACGTTCATCAATTTGGTAAATTGACGTTTCAGTGAATGTAACGGCAAAGAGAAAAACGTAATAACTAGAACCAATGCCGTATTATATATAATATGAGGCGCTTGGATAGGTATTATAACTGGTCGTCCTTGTTAAAAACCGTAGGATTTGTGGAACATCATCCTTCTGGTAGTTCCACGTGTCTCACCCCGATTTTCTAGTTACCCTTGTCGCAATCAGATACTCTTGATTAGTTAATTAGTACATATAATAATCCATGGTCCACTGGACGGGAGGAGAGGCTGAATTAAGATGGAGAACAGAAGTATAGAGGAGTTGGATTGTGCTGTAAACTCCTAGTACTAGAAGTATTGACATAATAAACGACTTATTTATTCCTACCCGCCTGCCAGACTTTCACTTTCACCCTCCTTTAATGTCCCTGTCAACGTTTCCTTGACTGGTTTCTCTCCAATGGAACATGTGGAACGTCGCAAGCTTTTTGTGGGCGGTTTGTCAAGAGAGACTAATGAAGACACACTCCAAGAATACTTCAACAAGTATGGAACAGTTGAGGAGACATTGGTCATCAGATGCAGGGTTACTGGTCATGGAAGAGGGTTTGGTTTTGTCATCTTCACTGATTCTTCAATGGCTGATGAAGCCCTTCGACATGACAACCATGTCATTCTAGGCAGAAAGGTATGTCGGTTTAAACAAGTTTATTTCACTCTTCAATAAATTGGTCCCTTTTTTTTTTTTTGCACTCTGAGTTTTGCATCTGACTCAACATAATCTTCTTGAGAAGACAGTACGTGCGTGTGTTGAGAAAGTGTAGGTCCTAATTCTAGGGATATACTTCTGTTTGTTTTGTTCACTTCTGAGTCCTAATTAAATTTTGAGGGGAAGACAGAAGTAGCGTCAGTGGAAGCCAGGGGGTTGTGTGTCTTAGTTGCGGGGAGATGAGGGCATTGCGTGATAGCTTTGAATACCGAGTGGCGACACCGCTCTATTTCCGGGCATTTGGGGTATCGGCTGGTCAAAAATAGTGTTATGGACTTGTGAATACTTGAAAAGGGGATAGATATAGATGAAAGGACAGCCTTTTAAGTGTACTTGAAAATCCATTCCTTTTCCAGGTGGGAGGGTTCAGAGACAGTTAATAGCATATCTAGCCGTAGATCATCCTTGAGCTAACTTCCTCGAAATATTTACGAGAATCATTGATTTGCATTTGCATTTGTTCTTTCTCTCTCTCTCTTTAATTTTTTTTATTTTTTATCTGGTCCTTTTTTGTTTTGCTAAAGCACATTCACTTCAGCTTTCATTTACAGTACATGGTTCTGATTTGATATTACTAGCTTTTGTTTTGGTGTACCTCAGTTTTGTTTAGTTATATATGATATATATGGTGCTACTTGTTGTAAAATACAGGTAGATGTTAAACAAGCGAATCCTAAAGAGGAAAAGGAAGAGCAATCAAATGAAAATGCTAATGCTACTGGTAAATTGAGTAACAGGAAGGTTTTTGTGGGTGGTTTGCCATCTGACATAACAAAGGAAGAGTTCGGGAGTTACTTTGATAGTTTTGGTATAGTTACTGATGCAGTTGTGATACATGACAAAGAAACCCGTAAACCAAGAGGGTTTGGGTTCATTACCTATGACTCTGAGGATGCCGTGGATAATGTGCTGAAGAACAGATACCATGAATTGAAAAACAAGATGGTGGAGGTAAAGAGGGCTGAAACTGGGGACAAGAATGATAAGAATATGAATTGTTTTGAGACTAATGACATGAATGATAATTACATGTGTTGTTATGATTGTTACCACACAGGTTTGGATTTTGGAGGCGGGTTTATATACGGAAATAGTGACATTTATTCATCATCTTTTCCTCCTTGTTACTATCCTGCTTTTCAAACAATAAGCTATTATCATAGCTGGAACCCTTGTGTATTTGTGCCTCCAACTGGAGGCTGGGGATCACCATTTCCTGTTTCAGGAAGTAATTTGAATGGTTGTCCATCTTGCTCTTTGAATGGCTCATCTAGCTCTTCTCATGCCACTCATAGGAGTTATTTCTCCTATCCTCGATTTGGAGTCTGTATGAATGGCCGGACTAGTGGGGAAGTAGACTTGACCAACCATGATGGTACCCATCAACAGATGGCAGACTCTACAAACGATCGCAACTCAAATGTGGATTATAGCAGTGGCGAAGATGAGATTGCAGTGAATGCAAATTCGCTAAAGACTGAAGATTTTTCAAGTTTCAAAACTAGTGTTGAAGAGCATCAAGGTGGAGAAGCGACTGGTGATTTAATGAGTTCAAAAGACAGGGCGGAGATCCATATATCGACAGCTCAAGAAGCAGTACTGCTAAGCACCAAAAGTGAGCAAAATGGAGAATCTTAGACTCCTAATTGTACGTCAGGTCAGTAAAAAAATTGTCTTTCATTCAACATTCTTAGTTTTGTAAGTTTCAATATGCTTTTCTTCTTGTTTTCGTTATGCCCATTAGTCTTGGCTTTTTTTTATCAAGCATGACAAATCCATTTCAAGGGCTAATGGAAAGCCACTGGAAGGGCAAGGTTGACCAGTATACCGTTTTGTTTGGCTGATAGTCTTGTTTTTCTGCCAATCCTCAAAGGCATGATGTAAAGTTAAAACTGAGATTTGCCCAGGTACGGCTACCTGCATGGCTGTTCTAGAATTTTCTATGGACTCAGTTGGTATTTTGGCCCAGCCTGACATGGGTGCCAAGGCTTTTTATTTTTTGAGTAATGGGCTTTGTTGTACTCGACTATCATGAATCTAGCTAATGTTTTATCACCTCATAAAATTTTTCCCATGGCCGAGGCCGGGAATCTCTCCCTTTTTTTATATTGTACATCTCACGGTAAGTAAATTTTGCTCTCTGCTGTTGATTCATGTTTGTTCGTTACCTATTGGTATGAATTTGACTCCCTTCTTGTTGCAAATTCAACAATCTATTTTCTGTCCCTATTTTGGCAGGAACACCATACTCATCACCCAGTATGATGACGAAGTAGTGGACAAACGGCTAAAGCATTTGCTGTAATTGGCACCGACAAGAAAATTGTGAATTATCTGCATTGATGTTTAATTGGGTCACAAACTGTTTGACCCTTCATTGGAGTTTTAGTTGTTCAAGGATTATGAATTATGATTTCTATTAATTATATTTTGGTTTATTTGATTTTCTATCACTATTCTTGATTCACTCTTTTCATGCAATTCGGTAATAATAGTCCATGGCCTTAAAATTAACATTCTAAATTTAAAATTTACTGTTTATTTTTTAACTTGATGTTAAATTTAATAGAAATTATATTTTAAAAATTTATCCAAAAAAAAACTCATCTAGTAAATTTCTTTTTCCAAATTTTTTGAGGTCAAAATGTGTATTGCGTGCTTTAACAAAAACACAAATGCATTTCTTGTGCCTTTTTCAAGACAAAGCAAAAATTGGAACGCATGTTAATTCGTATTTCCAAGGTCTTGTGGCAGACATGAAAGGCATCTCTCTGTGAACAAGGTGGACTAAGGGTTTGGATTATTCTTGGAAAGAAACCCCACCATTGACCAAGTCCAACCTCCCTATTAGATGCATTTATATTTTTATATTCATTCTATTTATGATGGGTTTACTAATTTGTAATTGAGACGCCTTACAACCCGTAAATTGAAATCAAATTTCAAATTTTCGAATTAGTAAACACACCCTTAGTTTCTTCCCAAGAAGACTCTCTGTTGGCACTATCTTGGAGACAATACCGGAACTATAGGAACATGGGTATTTTCGTGAGCAACATTGTATTATGGCTTCAAATTCAATAAGTTGATGATGGGCTTGAGCTGCTGCTGCTCTGCCTTAACCTGCATAGCTTTGAAAGGTTTCCGTATTTGTGATAGAAATCTAGTGGGATATCTTAAGCAGGCCTAGAATTGCAGACTAGAAGAGTAGTCTCTCCTTTTTACACCTCATGCTTTTGGGGGAAATGAAATCTTCTCAGAATGCTTGGAAAAGAAAAACTTAAATAATAATACTACTACTACTACTAATAATAAATGCAATGTAGCTATAGAGAGAAACTTATTTTTGAATGGGACATGTCACATTTTCTCTTGGACCATGACATTACAGAGAAGAGGGAGCCTGCTGCAGAGGATGGTAAAGCTAGTTAAAGAGAAGTACTGAGGTTAATAGTTTGCAGAGATACTGGCATGGGTTAATGGATATTGCACTTTATTGGTGACAAAGTATACATTACAGCCTCTCTTTCTCTCTCAAAAAGGAAAAGAAGCCAATAAGCTTTAGTCTTGTGCATGCAGAGTAACACAAACATTGCTCCTGCGTACCTGTGGTCGCTCTCAGATTGGGTTGCAGTTGCTATCCATTATGTGCTTTTTCTGATCATCTCTCATGGCTGTTTCTGTGATCTTATTTAGATTTTCTTTTAGATTGTCTGTTCCCCATTTGAAATACCAAACCAACCCCCTTCTTTGAAACTTCAATTGCATTACTGAACTCTGTGGTTTAACATTATTCATTTATTGTAGTGTTT
Organism: Swietenia macrophylla; assembly: GCA_032401905.1. NCBI lineage: Eukaryota > Viridiplantae > Streptophyta > Magnoliopsida > Sapindales > Meliaceae > Swietenia > Swietenia macrophylla. The sequence continues at coordinate 5,512,338 of CP135560.1, read as the reverse complement.
TTCCTTATCTTTCTCTACCATGCAAAGGACAAACACCTGTTTATTTATTTGGGAAAATTGTCAAAAGAAGATCCATGAAAACTCTTTTTTCTTATTAGATTTATGGTTAACCAAAAAAGGGTTGGTATCCAAGCGTATAATTTGTCTCAAAACTTATCCTTTATATTTTATAAATGTGTAAGAATTGGATGCTAAATTGCTACAATTCAACATTCCTTCGTAGCTTTTTATAGCCGTTCGAATTTACAACACAGAATTTTAGTTGGCATTTTCTGTGTGTTTGAATGAAAGTTTACCAAGTAAACGAAGCACTGTCAAAAATGGCACCTGTGTTCTGTGTGTTAGAAAGCTTACCAAGTAAACGAAGCACCATAAAAAATGACACCTGTGGCCTCACAGAAATTGATCTCTATTATAGTTTATCCCTAAAATGCAGAATCCCAAACGCAGAAACGCAACGACAAATGACATTGAGCGGGCCAATTTTGATGCAAAATAGGTATATCCCTTGTGCAGCTAGTTCATTACTTTCTCCCAAAAAAATATACAATATTCATCCTTGCGAATTTTAAAGATACACTTTTCTTATCTAATACGGAATTATATTACATTTTCTTTTATTCAATGCTTTGTTGCTTTCCTACTCTTAAATTTATGGACCTTTCGTAGATCTCCTTATATGTGAGTGCTTAGTTAGATATTAGTGTCCGAAAAAGTTTGGTTTGATACTATCATTGGTGAGACATTAAAATTGAAATAAATTTTGTTACGATATTATTGGACACAAACTCATTTATTATCTTTTCTTCAAAAATTTTATTTAATAGGAAATGGAATACCAATTTTTATAAATTTAAGAATCATGTGAAATTCTGTTGCAATACGCCGCAGCTTTACTTGAAAGTATGATCAAGAAACTTATAGGTGTGATCTAACATGGTATATAAATCCAAAATTTCCTGTAAGTTTATTCTAGTCACTGGCTGTGCCAAAGGTGGCATTGGGTATGACTACTGGAAGGTATTTGCCGAGCAAAACTGCAGTGTCTTCGCCTTTGATATCCCCCTCAACGCATAAACGATATGTCAGAATTCGGTGCAGATGAAAATGTATCATCAGCTATCAAAATAATCATATCAAGATGTGGTCACATAGACATTTTGATCAATAATGCCGGTATAGGAATTACTGACTTGTTATCTGAACTGTTACTAGACACAACAAGGAAAGCTTGGGAAATTAACGCCTTGGGGCAATTAAGATTGGTGCAAAATGTGGTTCCTTAAATGGTTTCAAGGCGCAGTGGGAGCGTAATAAATGACTTGTTGTGGGAAAAGTGCCAATGCCATGTGCTAGCAAGGCTGCTGTGCTTGCAATTTCTGATACTTTACGTGTTGTTAAGGCCTTTTGGAATTAATGTAGTGAAAATGGTTCTCGGTGCCATAAGATCAAATTTTGGCAGTAACATCTCGGAAAAGTTGAGGAATCATGATTGGAAAACTTTATAAAGAATTTAAAGAGGATATTGCCGACAGAGCTGGGGCTTCCCTGGGTGGTAAAGCAACAGATGCTAGTCTAGTAAAGAAAGTATTGAGTCCCAGACCAAAAGCAGATTGCATTTGGTCACATGACTGGTTTGTTTGCTATGCTTTCTTGGTCTCCCCTCTGGGTGAGAGATTTCTTTTTCTCCTAACCTAAACAAGAAGGTATGAAGATTTGCGATGTTGGTTTTATGTTGATCTGTTTCTTCAACTACCTAATATTAACAGCTAACTTAAGGCAATACTATAGAGAAGCCATTCTCACCATTATTTGAAAATGTTCTTTATTTTGAGCAATGAAATTGATGTATTCATGTAGGAAGAAAATTTCCATGCAGAGTATCAAATTAACATAACTCTTCAGCTTCCCCAACAATGAGCCTTGCTTAGGAAACCAGGATCAAACAGTGACCATACAAGCTCTACAGAAAATGTCAGGCGGCAAGAATCTATCCTTGATGGCTATCAATTATATTTCCACGCTTCCTGTTTCGTGTAAGGAATTTAGTTTAGGTTCTTGTCACTGAAATTATTGCATTGATGAGCTGCTTCATGCTGAAGGATTGCTAAAAAGAGACCAAGATTGTTACATCTAACCTCTTTCTTCAGTATGGCATTGCACAAAATTGCAGAAGTCACTTTCCGTCAATTCGACTAGGGGGTTTAACCCTTGTTATGTATATCATTGTGAAATTATCACTGTAGTACCAGAAAAGGATGACGATTGGTCCTGGAATTGCTTTCAGGACATTGTTTATGGATAGAACTACATGGACAGAATTGGGTATTTTTTCTAGTTGAAAAAAGAAATTTCAATTACAAACTTAGTATTAAAGAGGAAAGTTACTGATACTTAGCTTCTAATTCTATAGATGAATTTAACCGTAGGAGTTGATGCACTAGTTACAGTGCTTCAATCTCAAAGAAAGTACTAAGTTTTTAGCATCAAAGTGACGACAGAAAAATGTTCAACATTAAAACAAGAGTTGATTGGCTGGTGGGATACCATGCACATTATGGGTAACAGAGGGCAAAATAGTCTAAGTGAAGCAAGGGCTTTCGGGCTCGAACACATATATAAATTTTTCCAATAAAGGGTTTGGTGACAGGCCCTATTAAAAGCAGACAATGAAGAGAAAAGAAGCACCGCACCAACCACAAGGGAAGGGAGGGAGTGTGAATGTTGATAATGAAAGCAAAGCAAAATTTGTCAAGACAAACACTCGAACGACTTTTGTTAGGCCATGCACTATCTCTAGTAAAATGTTATTGGGACTCTTGTGTCTTGTTGGGTGGATTTATTCATCATTACTACAATCAAAAAGAAATAAAGAAAGAAGGAAACACACACACACATACTCTCTCCCTCTCTCTACATTTTGCCTCCTAGACTCCCCCACTCTTCTTTTTGCCTCAAAGCAAATGATTCTAACCAGAAAATCTGTCTCCTCCATACTCTTGGTTCATGCAAATTTGCATGCAGCTGTATTAAATATCTACCAGCCAATATGATATTAGAACACTAAAATTTAACTTTGTTTAAACTTTTTGTTACTTGTTTCAAATTTTGTGTAATAAAAAAAAAATAGATATATACCTTATGTTTTATGTACCGGAGATGAACATGACGAATAATTATAAAATTTATTTTTACGTCTTTTTTAATAAAATAATGAAATTACAAACTAAATAATAAGTTAAATTTGGGAAACTAAATTAGCTAAGAAATAATATTAGTAATTAAAATTTTGTAACCTTTGAGAGTGGACCTAAAGAATTTAAAGAAATTCAAACTTGGGTTAGCAATATTCTCTGAGTATTATAAGGCTTTAATGATACATAGAGGATATAAAGTGATCGTCCTACAAAAAGCATATTCTACCAAAAGCATGTTTTTTTAAAGGGCCCTTCATCATCATTCAAAGAATATATTTCGACTTTGATTGAGGCATTGTGCTGACAATTCGCATAAATTCAACTTAATTCCACTGGCAGATATGGGTATATAGGCAGCCGGTTGGTTCGGATTTTAAAATTTAGCCCAAAATTGTGACCTTAGGTCTAAGATTAATTATATATTTTTTTTAGATCCAATACTAAATTATTAATGTGATACAAATTATAACATATAGCTAAAAAATAATTAATTAAGTATTTTTTTGGTAACCTTAAATTTAGCCTATTCAATTCATGATGTAAGTAAATTTATTTTATTTAATTTTAATTATTGTTTATAAAAATTTTAAATTTATTATTGTTTGTTTATTATCAACGAAGTAAGCTCAACCCACTTAGTTACATTATTTATAACTTAATTTGTCAAAGATTAAGATAAAAAATAGGTAATGTGAGGCAAGAGACGAGCACAGAGCAAAGCAAAAATGAATAAATAAAAAGAAAAAAAAGATAGAAAAAAAGAAAAATTTGAGAAAGAGATAAAAAAAGAAGAAAAGTTAGAAAGAAAATAAAATCTTATTTATTGATAAAAATTTTAATTTTTATTAAAAAAAATAATTAAGCGTAAAAATAATTTTTTAAGTATAAAATCTTTGTTAATCTTTCATTCTCATCAATTAACACTTTTTAATTTTTAACCTTATTGGTTTTGTTTTATTGTAATTATTACTTTATTTATTATTTATAAAATTTTAAATTAATTATTAATTATTTGTTTTTATAAAGTAAGCTCAGCCCACCTACATTATTTATAATTTAACTTATAAAAAGTTAAAGTAAAGTAAAAAAAAAAAAAATTGAAAGAAGAGATACAAAGCAAAAAGATCAGATGTGAAAAGAGAGAGAGAGAGAGAGAGAGAGAGGAGGAGAAAACACAAGGTAGAGGCAGAGAGAAAAAAAATAAAGAAAAAAATAATATTTTATTTATTAATAAAAATTTTATTTTTTATTAATAAAATAATAAAAAAAATTAATTTTTAAATAATAAATCTTTTATTCTCGTTAATAATTACCTTTTAATTTTTAAACTCTATAATAATAAATTTTTTATATATTATATATTAATAAAAATTACACTTTAAAATTTTA